>WNWK01028505.1:0-25310 GCA_009830355.1 Cherax destructor | reverse complement strand
AAGGGAAAGGGAACACAGGCGCAAAATACAGACACACAGACAGACAGTCAGACAGACAGACAGGTTTGCTCAAATAAAGGGAAGTAATGTAATCTTCAAATGTCATCACTGTAATTACTGACTGATAAAAAGAAAAATATGGCTCCCCTCTAGTCAAATGTCACCAGAGTCTTAGGGGAGACAATAGATAAGGCAGCGACACAAATCTTTTATATATTATTTTTATTTTTTAATTATTATTATTATTATTAATATTATCACATTATTAATTATTATTATTATTATTATTAAATATTATATTTTATTATTATTATTATTATTATTATTATTATTATTAAGGATCCCCCCCCATACCAAATCCATTAATATAAAACACCTATATAAAAAACAGTACAAAGGGGTCAAATAACAATAGAACAAACAAAACTTTATATAAAACCAAAGACGATAAGAAGGTAAAAAAAATTGTACTAGGAAAACAGATTACAAACTTAAAAGGTGATAAAAAAGCCAAAACCCCAAATTTGGGAACAAAAAAGATATCCACAAACAGAACAATCAAGCTAACAAAACCAGATAAACCCCCTACTCCCACCTTTAAAAACAGCAAACAAACACAATGATTTCTTCCCCACCAGGGGGAAAAAGTTTTAAAAGCAAAATCCCAAGTTAAAACCCTCCACCTAACGATTATCTCACTGGCACCATCCAACACTTTTCCCTACCCTAAAAATAGAAGTTTCATTAAAAAAAACAAGGGGGTGACCTAAATAATTTACCCCCTTTTTATATAAAAAAAGCCTCTCAAGTTCTCTCACCAATTTTTGAACACTTTTAAACAAACCCATGAATCCTCTACCCCCATCAATACTAAAAACAGCGAGGTCACCCCCATACATAAAGGAGGAGATCAAACAGACCTGAATAACTACAGGCCGATATCTAACTTACCCTTCTCTCCAAAATCTTTGAAAATTAATTCATAGACAGATATATTCCTACCTCACCTCCCACAACGTACTCAACCACTGTCAATTTGGATTCAGGCCTAATAAAAATACAAATGATGCCATTATACACATGCTAGAAATAATTTACACCGCTCTTGAGAAAAAAGAAATCCCAGTGGGAATCTTCATTGATTTACGTAAAGCTTTTGATACAGTTGACCATGATCTGTTACACCTAAAATTATCACACTATGGTATAAGAGGGCACTCCCTCAACTACCTAAAATCATACCTTAGCAACAGAAACCAATATGTGTACACAAATGGAGCTAGCTCTACCGCGCAAACTATTACAGTAGGTGTTCCACAGGGAAGTGTTCTTGGCCCACTTCTCTTTCTCATTTACATTAACGACCTACCAAATGCATCTCAGCTACTCAAACCCATACTATTTGCAGACTTACTCTCAATATTGATAAAACCTATTTTATTCAGTTTGGGAACAGAGCTACAAATGTACCACTTAACATAATGATAAACGGGTCCCCTATCACAAAACTCAGAGGAAAAATTCTTAGGAATCCATCTTGACAGTGGCCTAAAATTTCAGACACATATACAACAAATTTCCAAGAAAGTCTCAAAGACCGTGGGAATACTATCCAAGATACGGTACTATGTTCCACAACCAGCTCTCCTTACCCTATATCACTCACTCATCTACCCCTTCCTCACCTATGGAATCTGCGCATGGGGCTCAACATCAATAACTCATCTCAGACCATTAATAACACAACAAAAGGCAGCAGTTAGAATGATAACAAATTCACACTCCAGACAACATACTCCACCAATATTCAAAAATCTAAACTTACTCACTATACAAGACATCCATACTTTCTACTGTGCCTATTACATACATAGAACACTCTATGCAAATATTAACCCACCACTCAAACTTCTCCTTACCAATTTTAACAGGACACATGACCATTACACTAGACACAGAGCACTCCTCGATGTTCGCCGTGTCCATTTAACACTATGTAAAAACTCTATGCATATAAAAGGCACAAAAATTTGGAAGTCATTACCTGTCATTGCCAAAGAAACCCTGCCTGTACCCAAATTCAAAATGATGCTAAAAAACCACCTTCTCACCCAAACCTAAATGCACAATATCAAACATTCCCAACAAAGTAAAATAATCACTTAAATGTAAAAACCTGATTAATCACTTAAATGTAAAAACCTGTTATGAATAATACATACTAAGCTAACTGTTCCTTTAACATTTACATTATAATGACCACATACTGTAATTGCAATGCAGCTAATTGTTTTAAATTGTTATCTCACTCAATTAACTGCATTGTTACTATTAATAAATTATTATGTTCAACTTATATTCAAATTATACAACTTAGATACACAATTATACTTATTTTATAAATTATCAACCATAATTTTTACCATGTAGTCTACTTTACTTAATCTTAAGAATGCCCGCAATGCACAGCATATTAGGGGCTTTTTACATGTACACCTCATTTATACCTATGTATCATTGTATCATGTCTACCTAACTATGTATCATTGTACCATGTCTAAATAAACTAGTATTATTATTATTATTATGCACTATTATTATTATTATTATCATTATTATCCACTATCATTATTATTATTATTATTGTTAGTATACTCAGTTTAATATCCAAAATTCTAGAGAGGGCGGTGTACTGTCAAGTAGTTAAATATCTTAGTGACAACAACATTCTTCATAATTACCAATCAGGCTTTAGATCTTACTCAACCGACACCTCCCTAATTAATCTGATGGATTACATGAGAACTGAAATGTCTATAGGGAACCTCACAGGAATGGTAACTTTAGACTTGCAAAAGGCCTTCGATACTGTCAACCACAATATATTATGTAAGAAACTTCAAGCTATCGGCATAGGTTCCACAGACTGGTTTAAGTCCTATCTTAGCAACAGGAAACAAATTGTCAAAATCAACAAAACGTAATCAGAACCACTGCCGATAGCATGTGGAGTTCCCCAAGGTAGTATTCTGGGTCCTTTATTATTCCTGTGTTATGTAAATGATATGCCCATCAGTGTCAAGTGCAAACTCCTACTGTATGCGGATGACAGTGCTCTGTTAGTGTCAGGTAAAGACCCACAAGATATAGCTAATGTATTAACACTGGAACTGGAGTCCTGCAGCAAATGGTTAATAGACAACAAACTATCGTTACATCTAGGGAAAACAGAAGCCATACTCTTTGCACGAAATATAAACTGAGCAGGGTAAATAATTCTAATGTCCGGTGTAATGGGGAATCCATCACGTCAGTTTCCCCAGTAAAATATCTGGGAATCCCTTTGACCCATGCATGTCAAGAGAATTGATAGGAACAGTGTAGTAAAGAAAGCGAATGCCAGACTGAAGTTCCTCTACAGACAAGCACAGTGTCTACCTACTGAGGCTCGCAGGACCCTATGTCTAGCCCTTGTACAATGTCATATGGACTACGCTTGCTCTTCATGGTACTCTGCCTTGATAAAAAACTGAAAGATAAGCCACAAATCACCCAGAACAAAATGGTAAGATTCATCCTGGACCTGGGTCCAAGAGAGGCATGTAGGCCAGGATGAACTACAACAATTGGATATGCTGAATATTGAAGACAGAGTAAAACAACTTAAATTAAAATCAAGTTTTGAGAAAATTATCACAAACAGGGTCCAGAATATCTGCTGCCAATTTTGTCAAGGCTGGGAACCAAAGGTCATATAAAATAGGGGAAGAGAGCACAACTTTGTGGAAGTTCCCACAGTCAATGGCCAGGCTTCAAACACCTTTTATTTGTACAGCAATAAAGGAATGGAACAGACTGCCTGCACATGTGAGCCAGTCATAGCATGAGCCAGTTCAACACAAGAGAACTGCGCTACTTATTATTGAAGAGGTTGATTCACTCCGAAATCTCCCGGCCCGTCTTTACCAGATGGCGACCCGGCCCGGCTCCTGGCGGAGTAGCAGACCTAAGTCTCCCATGGAGGATACCTCAGCGGTGGGACCAACCTGGTCCCAGGCTCATTATTCGGCCTACAAGCACGTAGGTAGATAGTTGCCAGCCCTCATGGTCTGCCACCTTCCCCGCCCCAAGGAGGCTGACGGGAAGGGCATATGAGCCGCAGATGGTAGCAAGCTCCAGCCTTGGCATCCTTCACCCCGCCCTGTAGCGCTGGGCATGGTGACTGACCACCTAATGAATGAGCAG
Organism: Cherax destructor; assembly: GCA_009830355.1. Lineage (NCBI taxonomy): Eukaryota > Metazoa > Arthropoda > Malacostraca > Decapoda > Parastacidae > Cherax > Cherax destructor. Next base: position 21,065 of record WNWK01028505.1, on the reverse strand, counting down.
AAAGGGAGGAGAATTAGATTTTTTATTTTATCTAACACACATGTATATGTAAGAATCCCTTTTACCTTAACTTAGTATACATATATCCTTTATAATATAATAACATATATATCCTACAATGTAAAATATTATAGTGTAAAAGGGACCCCAATGGAAATAAGTCACTCTGTCTGACTTTTTTTTGGGTTATCCTAGGTTCTCTGCATTATTATGCTGCTATGTGTGGCTAGATAATGTATAAATGTATTTGTGTATACCGAATAAACTTACTTACTTACTTCTACCAATTTCAATCACGGAGAACTTCAGTACACACGGTGGACTCACATAGACTCGGCCTTCTCGTTGGCACTCTCTGGGATGAAGAAACACTTGCAATCTCTCACCTGGGCGTGAGCCAAAACTACGATGCTGGGAACCCGAGATAGGTAGAATTAGCCACAAATAGGCTGGTAGTGGGTGGTGGGGCATTGGGCGTACTCCAGTGAGCTGTGAGTGGTGCGCGGACAAGGTGAGTCGGTGAGTACTCCCGCATAAGTGGTTAACAGGCGCACGCGGTATGACGTCACGGCTGCCAGCCAGCACTCACTGATTCCCACTAACCCAGGTGTTTTCTACAAGAAATACAGGAATGATGAATGTCACTCTGACAATAGTCCAACTGGTAGCACAGAGCAACAGAGACAATTCTTCAAGAACTGGCTTTGCTGGAAATGCACTGGCTTACTGACAGCTGGCTTGCTTGCCTGAAGAAGCTGGCCTGCTTCCTCAGACTTGGTGGACTTGAATGCTGCACTGGTAATAACAGTAGAGACACAGAATGGATGACAAGAAAGAGACAGACTGATGACTGCAGGCTTGGTGATAACTCGGCCTTCCCATAAGCTGGCCATTTGTTGGCTTAATTGAAAAACCAAATCACTTCAAAAGGTTTACTTTGAAATTAGGTCGAAGACTGGAGAAACTGGTTCAGCAGAGACTTGGATGATGATGCGATCACAACGGCTGCTGGTAGAAGTGGCAGTTAACGCTGAGAAGCTGGAGTCTCACACCAGCCCATCTTCTCAAATATGCGTAAATACCTGAAATCCATCCCACTCTGTCACCATTTGTTGCGAGGGCTCTTCGTAGATTGGGTAATGAACAGACGAGATTGGGTGTTTAGTTGCTGTATTAAAGTCGAAATATACGATGGAACTCAGAGCCGTATGCTCACGTCCGTCAACCTCGGCCTGCTGGGATGATACTGGCTCTGTAGCGGGCACTGCGGGGCAACCAGACATAAAACGGTTGGTCATGTGATGTGCATGCCTGTGTAACGGTTACAAGCCAGAACTACCACCGAGTTTTCAGAGTGTGAACATCTGAAGACTGTCAGGGTATTGAAGACTGCCAGGGTCTTGAAGACTGCCAGGGGTCTGAAGACTGTCAGGGGTCTTGAAGACTGCCAGAGGTCTTGAAGACTACCAGGGTCTTGAAGACTGCCAGGGTCTTGAAGACCTACCAGGGGTCTGTGAAGACTACCAGGGCTCCTGAAGACTGCCAGACTGAAGACTGCCAGGGTCTTGAAGACTGCCAGGGGTCTTGAAGACTGCCAGGGGTCTTGAAGACTGTCAGGGGGTCTTGAAGACTGCCAAGGGTCTTGAAGAATGCCAGAGGTCTTGAAGACTGCCGGGTCTTGAAGATCACAAGGGTCTTGAAGACTGCCAGGGTCTTGAAGACTGCCAGGGGTCTTGAAGACTGCCAGGGGTCTGAAGACGCCTGTGGCCTTAAGACTGTCAGGGTCTTGAAGACTGCCAAGGGTCTTGAAGAATGCCAGAGGTCTTGAAGGATCGTCAGGGGCCTTGAAGACTGCCAAGGGCTCCAAGACTGCCAGGGGGTCTTGAAGACTGCCAGGGTCTTGAAGACACTGTCAGGGTCTTGAAGACTGTCAGGTTCTTGAAGACTGCTAGGGGTCTTGAATAATATTACCAGGGGTCTGAAGATTGCTTAGGCCTGAAGACTACCAGGGTCTTTAAAGATCATCAGGGTCTTGAAGACTTGTCACTGTAAGCTCAGTGAGAGTTCATAGGGTATAACCGTTTCTGCTCACCGTGACCATCCGATGAACCGCTAGCCTAATGTCAAAGGTCATCAAGGTCAAAGGTCAATACTTTGAACGCTGATTCTCTGCTCGGGCCAGTGCCTTAGTTATCGAGACACCGTAGAGATAGACCAAGCTTACGGCTCTGAGAATTCCACCCTGTTTAATATGTCGCTACCATCCCAACTCAACTTGTTCATTACCCAATTCCACAAAGAACCCAGCAACAAATGGTGGCAGCCGTGGCGAGATTTTTTAAATATTTTGAGCAGATTTGAGAGAAGAAGCAGCTGTGTAGAGAGGTGTGGCCACGGGCGTCAATATCAATCCGTCGCCAGCGACTCACCTTCCTCACCCATGACGTCATCATCCAAGACTCTTCTGAAGCAGTGTCTCAAGTCTTCTGGCTTTTAATCGGCAAAGAAACCTTCAAGAGCTGGATCTCGGGTTTTGCAATTAAGCCAACAAGCTAGTTTGCAAGAGCCTAAGCCAGCGCCTCAGCCATCCAGTGTCTCCTGCCATCCATCCACCTCACTGCTGTGTGGCACAGCATTCAGGTCCACCAGTCCAGAGGGCCAAGCCAGCCTCTTCCAGAAAGCTGCCAGAAATAAAAAGTAAGCCAAATGCTTTCTTCCAGCAAAGCCAGTTCCTTGAAGTATTGTTCCCATCGTCTGTGCCAAGGCTGGACGCTGCCAGAGTGATATTCACCATTCCTGTGGCTAATTGTAGCTAAAAGCCTGGGTTAGTGGGCGCTCCACTGCTTTGAGAATTAGTGTACTGGCCAAACGCCGTGACGTCATCTCAGCGTCTCAGCCGGTGTCTCATGGAGCCGAGCAGCACTTCTCATCCCAGCGTTCGGCCGCTCACTGGAGTGTAAACAACCACCCGCTCACACTCCTATGCTCAGCCAATAGTTTGTGTATTTTACCCTATCTTTGGTACCAGCAGCATTGTTTTGGCTCACATAGCAAGTTGAGGAGTGTCAGTCCTTCATCCCAGAGCCAACGTAAAAGCTTGCTGTGTGAGTTCCTGGGTAAGAGTATTCAAGATCGTCAGCAGCAACCACAAGCCAGGTCCAGGAAAATATTTTCCCTCTACCTATATTCGCGTTTATTCATCTATGAGAGACACTCATTCTGTTATAGACATTCGTGTGTGTGAGACATTTAAGCAGGAATTGTCTTAGTGACATTTAAAGACTTATGTTTTCTGTGTTCTTGAATTTCATTTTAAATTCTCGCTCATTTGTTCAAGTCGTCTCCAGTGTAAAGTCAAGTCGTACTAATGTGTTTGCTGCCAGTCAAGGTACGATGACTGCTAAATTCAAAAGTATAATACTGTGTGTGCTGCTATTCAGAGCTATAATGATAATGAGTCAGTAAACAAACCAGAATTTATATGAAAGACAGTCTCTGCAGCTCTTTTATCATGTGTTTGTTCTCCCCAGCTTCTATCAGAGATTTGCCGGAGGATGCAGGAATGGTTCAGATTAGTTCTTGTAGAGGTATGTGTTATTTGTTAACGTTGCCGAGCGGTCAAGACACTAGTATTGCTGTCACTCCTGTCTGGAATTCAGCCCCTACAATATCTTGCATGCAAGCATAGCATTCAGATGCCTAGGTGCCGGAGGTATCCCTGACCGCCTTGAGTACTGGAGTTCATCCTTGCATGTTGCTGGGTTCAAGTAGTAGTTCTCTCTAGGCTGGTTGAGTGGAAAGTCTACTGGAATGAGTTATAGATTCCCTGATGTGTGCACCTTGCAGAAAGCCGTTTGTTGCTGGTGTGTTCACTAGAGTGCTGTTGTTGTCCCTTGTGTTCCAGATAGTCATCTTCTGCTGGGACAGAATTCCTTCAGAGTGCATGTCAAACAGTAATTGTTACCTGCAGCAATAGATAGTGAGCCGTTCCTCCTTTGCTCATACTTGTGTTGTTGAGCCAACTATTTCAACCGGGAGAGATCCATCCACTCCACTGAGCCTGTTCATTCCTTCAGTAGGAAAAGTGACTGGTAAGCTCAAAGGAGCTAAAGATAGAAAATTAAGAAAACCAGTTTAGAACCAGTTGCTGACTGTGTGTTTTGGTTATCAGATTTCCAGTATCTAGTAAGATTTTTCGATATTGTCTGCCATTCTCCACCTGGGAGAATTTAACAGTATGGGATTTGAGTACACCAGATCTACCTTGTCTGCTAATCACACTTTCTTGTAAATATATTTCCTCAGAATTCGTAGATCACATAAAGACAATTCCGATCGATCGACACAGTATTAATTTTCTTCTCTTTATCATAATTTTCTAGAAATGAGCTCATTTAGTTATTTAATTCCTTTGTATCATGATATATCATATAGTAAAGTAGATTGTTCCACGATAAGATCTATGTGAAGTACAGATCCAACTGTTGTGTACTTGGATATTGTATAGAATCAGCTCAGAGTCGTATGCCTGTTGTCTCCTTAGTTTCATGGCATAATGAGACGAAGATAATGCATCATAGCCGAGTTTCTGTCACTGTAAGTCAAAGAGAGTTCATAGGGTATAACTGTTTACCACGCGATCATCCTGATGCAACCGTTAGCCCAGTGTCAAAGGTCACCTATGTCAAAGGTCAATACTGAATGCTTGAGCCCGCCGGCCAGAAAATGCCTTATTACCATCGAGACACCTGTAGGGATAGACCAGGCTTACGGCACTCTGAGAATTCCACCTGTCTAATATACTAAGCTACATCCCAAACTCGTCTTTTCATTACTCCAATCTACGAAAGAACCTCCAGGCAAATAGACTTGCTAGGGTCTCAGACTGCCAGGGGTCTTGAAGACTGTCAGGGTCTGAAGACTGGGCGTAGGGGTCTTGAAGACTGCCAGGGGTCTGGAAGACTGCCAGGGGTCTGGTATGACGCTAAAGGTCTTAAGACTGCCAGGGACTGAAGACTGCCAGAGGCCTGAAGACTATCAGGGGTCTTAGACTGCTAGGATCTTGAAGACTGCCAGGGGCCTTGAAGACTGTCAGGGTCTTGAAGACTGCTAGGGCCCTGAAGACTGCCAGGTTCTTGAAGACTGCTAGGGTCTTGAAGACTGCCAGGGGTCTTGCAAGACTGCCAGGGGGTCTTGAAGACTACCAGGGTCTTGAAGACTGCCAGGGTCTTGAAGACAAACCATTGTCTTGAAGACTGCCAGGCGTCTTGAAGACTTTTACTGTGGGCCTGAAGACTGCAGTGGCCCTGGAAGACTGTCAGGGGTCTTGAAGACTACCAGGTTCTTGAAGACTACTGCAGTCTTGAAGATTGCCAGGGTCTTGGAAGACTTCCAGAGGCTTCCGAAGACTACTAGGGCCTCAGCACTGCCAGGGGGTCTGAAGACTACCAGGGTCTTGAAGACTTCCCACATTGGGCCCTTTGTAACAATCTGAGGTTGCTACGTGTCTTATGTATCCTGGGAGGCAACTGAACAATCTTGCCTTGACACTTATTGAATTTTCTTTAGGTGTGCTATGGCACCCTGCTTTCCATTGAAAGATGTTGCAGCTGCCTTACGAGTCATTTTATTTCGTAGGAATGAATTTCCGTGTGCAGATTTTGACTGACCTCTTAATATTTTTCCAAGAATATATTATGCTGCATCTTTCGCCTAATGCTCCAGGTAGTACATGTCAAGAGACTTCAACTTCTTCCTGTAATTAGGTGTTTGTACATATAAAACGTTGGTAAAAGTTCCTTGTTTATTCTTCAGGTCTGTAATTTCAGCTGCCTTGAAAAAGGCTACAAGTGTACAACAATATTCCAGTCTAGAGAGAAAAGCGATTAGAAGAGTCATCATTAGCTTTGCATACCTAGTTTTGAAGGTTCTCATTACTATCCATTGTTTTCTTCCAGATGTGTTAGATACATTGTTGTGATCTTTGAAAGTAGATTATCTGGACATTATCACTCCCAGGTCCTGACTGTGAATGTTAACATAACCCTTTGATCACAGGTTGTTGTTGATACATTATGATTTAATATGCAATAATTGTGAACAAGTGATACAAGATGGAAAATAGCCACAGGGGAGTTGAATGATAGAGGCTCTAGGCTCATACTGGTTAATCAACATATCATCAGGAGCGCATGATCCAGAAACTAGTAGGAATTCTAAGCAGATTAGTTCTGGATTGTTTCCCTGAATCCAATCTACCTGGATTTTGTATTTATTTCCAGAAACATTGCAAGCTCCTGATGATGTGTTGATTGCAACAGGAAAGGCCCAGAACTGTCATATAACTCCCTTGAGTTAGTAATATTATTTGTATTTTTTTCTATTATCATGGAGAGTAATTTATACAAGTGTTATTATGTACATACCAATGAATTCAGGTACCTACTTACTGCTAGGTGAACAGTGACAGCAGGTGTAAGATGACTGATACCAGGTACCTAATTATTGCTAGTGAACAGTAACAGCAGGTGACTAACACCCAGGTACCTACGTACTGCCAGGTGAACCGTGACAGCAGGTGTAATCGTGGATATGATACCCAGATTCTACTTACTGCTAAGAACATTGACATCAGGTTGTCAAATTCCTGGCAATCTACTTACTACTAAGAATAGTAACAACAGTTGTAAGGTGACTAACACCCATGGCCCATCATCGCTGGCAACAGTGAGATCAGGTGTAAGGTGACTAACACGAAGGTACCTACTTACTGCTAGGTGAACAGTGACAACAGGTGCAATTGTGAATTTCTTAACGTGGCCCCGGCACTAAGAAGTCGTGTCCACCCCAGAGCAGATCAAGCCAGCTTCCCTCCTAAGGGAGGCTTATTTCTCTATTATACCATCTTTCCTGCTACTCACTTTCTTTATATACAAACATATTAGCTTAAATTCACATTGTTGTTGTTGTTGTAGATTAGCCGGCATTTCTGCCCTGGCCCGGGCCTTTTCCAAGTGGTGGCCTGGCCTTGGCTCCCTTCTCAGGAGTAACTCAGACTACTGTCTGTAATGGAGGAGGCAGCAAGTACCTCCTCATTCTCGAACCAACTCATCCCGCAGGCCCAGCCTAATCTCCCTGCCCTGCCTGGGCCTGCAGGGGTGCTGGGGCACCCTCTGGTCTGTCATCTTCCCTGCCCCAGGGAGCCTTCCGTGGGAATGGCAGTCTGGTGAGCTGCAGGTAGCTAAGCTCTGGCTATCTCCAAAAATTCACATTTATTGATTTTGTATTTTATTTTTCACACTTGCATCAGATATTCATATTTAATTGTTTTATATTTTAATTATATTTTCGTATAATTTTTCTAAGATTGATTATTCTTAGCTGTAATTAATTATTTTTCTATTTTCTTCATAAGAAGGAAAAAAAAGGAGGGGGAATACATGCCCAGCCCTTCTAGGGCAGGGTAGGCGTTGTGCTGGAGCTTGCTGTCATCTGCAGCTCGCAAGACTGCCATTCCCATTCGCCTCCCTGGGGCGGGGAATACAGAAGACCAGAGAGGCCTGGGGCTCCTACGAGCCTCGTGAGGGCGGGGAACTTGGCTATGCCTGGGCATGGTTATCCTAATGATGAGGCCCTGGATTCGATATTACAGATAAGAGGAGTCTTCGCTGCCGCCGTCGAGAGAGGTCGTCGTCTGCGCCCTTGCTCGGAACACTGATTCCTGCTGTTTTTGGGTTGTCCTGAGTAATTCTTGACCAGAGCTGAGAAGAAAACTTGCTTGCTGTCACTTCGAGCCCCATCCCTTCAAGAGCACATCCTTCAGAGCACCATCCCTTCAAGAGCACCATCCTTCAAGAGCACCATCCCTTTCAAGAGCAACATCCCTTCAAGAGCACCATCCTTCAAGAGCACCATCCCTTCAAGAGCACCATCCCTTCAAGAGCACCATCCCTTCAAGAGGGTAAGGCGGTGATAAGCTTGTTTGTTCCCCCCCTCCTCCCATCCCCCCATCCCTCCTCTTCATCCTCACCCTAATGAACATTTACACTGGCACATACACACACACACTTTTACACTGTTTAGTCCTCTGACTTTCCTTCTGTCTTCTTTCTTTCTTTTTCGCCAACTTTGTCTTTGTTGAGTTAACACAAGACATTTTGACCATCCCGTAGCCCGTGTGGTTTCTTAAAATCCGGTCGATCTTGTCTTGGGCCCCGTCCCCTCACTGCTCGAGGGTAGCTGTCCCCCCCTCACTGCTCGAGGGTAGGGCTGTCCCCACGCCTGATGGTGAAGGTCCCCCACTGCTCGAGGGTAGGCTGTCCCCCTCACTGCTCGGGAGGGTAGGCTGTCCCCCTCACTGCCTGGAGGGTAGGCTGTCCTCACTGCTCGAGGGTAGGGGCTGTCCCCCTCACTGCTCGGGAGGGCAGGCTGTCCCCTCACTGCTCGAGGGTAGGCTGTCCCCCTCACTGCTCGAGGGTAGCCGTCCTCACTGCTCGAGGGTAGGCTGTCCCCCTCACTGCTCGAGGGTAGGCCGTCCCCCTCACTGCTCGAGGGTAAGCTGTCCCCTTACTGCCTGAGGCAGGCTGTCCCCCTCACTGCTCGAGGGTAGGCTGTCCCCCACTGCCTCTGAGGAGCTGTCCTCCTACCGCTCGAGGGAGTCCCCCACTGCTCGAGGGTGGCTGTCCTCTCACTGCTCGAGGGTAGGCCATCTCTCACTGCTCGAGGGTAGGCTGTCCCCCCTACTCGCTCGAGGGTAGGCTGTCCTCACTGCTCGAGGGTAGTGGCTGTCCCCCTAGCCGCTCGAGGGTAGGCTGTCCCCTCACTGCCTGGGAGGGTAGGCCAGTCCCCCTCACTGCTCGAGGTAGGCTGGTCTCCTGTACTGCTCGAGGTAGGCTGTCCCCCTCACTGCTCGAGGGAGCTGTCCTCTCTACTGCTCGAGGGTAGGCTGTCCCCTCACTTTTTCGAGGGTAGAAGGTCCCCCTCACTGCTCGAGGGTAGGTCGTTAGGGGCTGACCTTCCATAAGTCAGCTGACTTAGGATGTTTAGGGCTCTGCCATGCAGGAAAGTTTGTGGAATTAAGGCAATGTTGATGTGTCTTATGTACCTTCCCAGGCATCATGACACGCATACGAGTACGACACGGGTTCCAGACAACCTGAAATCTAATCGGGAAATACTGTAATGTGTATTTGCTCCAACCCACGGTTGCACCGGCTGACTTTTATGACGAACTTGGTGCAGTTCTGGTTCCTCTCTTCTGAGGAAGGTTCTACTTCAGTTACATAAACCTGATGTTGCTTAGAAATTATACACTCTGGGAGTTATCCCCATTCCTCCTGAGAGTTATCAGGCTCAAAGGACTGTCTGCAAGGATAAGTAGTTTTTTGCGGGACTGCTCTCCAGAACTTCACTAAATTGACCTGCAACCCAGATGAAGCCAAATTCTTGTGTCAATGATGGTTTCAAATACTCTGGTACCACAGATGCCCTGATCAAATATCTCTGGAGAGATATGTCCATGTTATGCAATGTTTCTAATGCTATGCGTTTGGACATACTATCAACAAATGTGGCAAAACAAACATCTGTTTGCAGTATATGCTCTGGTGAGCATCTTTTTCAAAGTTTGTATTAATAAACATAACCCCAAGGTCTACACGGAAACATCATGCTATGTTTCCTCAAACTTTCCTGCTAGGAAAGATACACCCAGAAAATTCTAGAGGCCAAGAAACAGGCAACTTCTGCAAACCCACTACTCAAACACCAACAATGTCTCGAAGCATCATTTCCAAACCTACCTGATATGGTGGGCCTCCTCCAGCCACCTCTGCCAGTTCCAATGTTTGACTACTGCCCCTTGGTGCAGTTCCCATTCTTCCCCTATTGTGTCTCAAGTTCCGAGTCAGCACTGATTACCTAAATCTCCTGGATCCTCTGAGGCAGAGAGAGGTCCTCTTCTGTTCATGCTGGCCATAGATTGCTGGAAATACAACTCTGTTCCATAGATTCAATGACTTTTTAGTGGCTAATGGTTTCCTCCCATAATTATTCCAAATAATGTACAGTTGATTATGGATCAACTCTCCTCAAGATAGGACGACAGGCCTCTCCACTATTCCTCACTACATATAACCTTCTCATCACCACATTAATGTATTGGACAGAACCAGTTCTTATCGCTAGTTGCTCCATTAATAACTACTCATGAACCTGCACCAGACAATGGTGTCACAAAATACGCTACTGAAGCTGACCCTGTAATACAAAATGCCTTCACGTAATAATTTACGGATTTGACGAACTCCTCATTTGGAGCAAACGAATGCTCCCCTCGCTGTCCGTCAATTAACAAAGTTTTTGTTCCAGATCGAGGCTTTCTCATATTTCACACGGAACAAATTAAACACTACCATCAAGTAAGACAGCTAGACTAGTTTAGGCTTATATCATCTCTAAAAAATATTTTTTTTAATGTGAAAAATGGGACACTAAATTGAGTGATCTTTAGTTATTTATGTTGGATGTAATTTAATATAAACATTTATAATGTTTTAGATAGTAAAATATAAAACTGAACCATTATAACTCCTGCAAAACAGACATATCACATTATGCCCAGCCCTTCAGGGCAGGGTAGGTGCTACAGCTAGAGCTTGCTCCCATCCTGCAGCTCTTTGCAAGACTGCCTTCCAGTCAGCCTCTGGGGCGGGGAAGATGGCAGACTCAGAGAGCCTCCAGCTTCTCCCTACGAGCCCCGTGCAGATGAGTATGTGGCTAGCCTGGGGACAAAGGTCCTGATGTTGAGGGTACTTAATTTTCCTCCCATGGGAGATGAGCAGGTTCTGATACTCCCAATGACAGGAGCCGGAGCCGGGTCGCCATCTAGAATAGACCCGGGTCAGGTGAAATTCCATGAATCAACACTTCCTCCAAAACAGACACAGTAAATATTAATTTTTCCCGTGTTAAGTTAGGTAAGGTTTGTCAGGGAAGTGTTTACTTCTGGAAACAGACCGTAGTAAGATAATATGTTGTCCGGATTTTTAAACCAAGGAGGTTAAACACCCAGGATAACCTAAGAAATTCAGTGCGACGTCATCAAGGGACTGTCTGTCTAATTTTCATTAGGGCCTCAATCTCACCAGGATGCGACCCACTCCAGCTACCAACACCCAGGTACCTACTTGCTAGCTAGGTGAACGGGACAACAGGTGTGGCAGCTCCATGCCCGCGCTCACCCCTTCCGGAGATCGACCATGACACTCAGCAAGATGCCTGTTGCTCACTGACAGCTTCGAGCTACTCAGGTGTTGTTGTTGTTGATTTGCTGTACTCTCCCCGGCCCGGCCTTCCAGATGATGACTCAGCCTTGGCCTCTTCCTGTCGTGAGGTCTGAAATCAGTTCTATGGAGGAGGTCCAGGTACTCATTTTCTGTAACCAACTGCCTCAGCCCAGCCACGTTCACCACCTCACGGGCCTGCAGGTGGCAGCTAGGCTTCTTGTTCGCCATCATCCACGTCCAGGAGGCCTGGAACAGCAGCCCGGTAAAGCAAGGTAAGAGATGGCAGCAAGCTCTTACTCTGGCACCTTCCCTCCCAAAGAAGGGAATGGGAATGGTTTTCCTGTTAGTCAGCTGACCGATATCTAACACAGCTACTGGTCCGTCTCTTAAAATCTAGCTTTAGGTATACCACACAAAATTGTATGTGGCTACATCATTCAGAGAAAGTATTTTTAAGATTTTAAGGTTGAATTGTTAGAGAAAACATGTTTTATTTCATGCAAATGGGAATCTAATTTTTGTTAAAGAAACACTAATATAGTGTATAAATTATGGTTGCAACATCCTAATAATAATAGTATACACAAGTCAGGTGCTAAAACCTAAGGGATCACAGTTGTAAATCGCCCCCCTTTAAAAAGGGGGGGGGTTTTAAAGTTTTTTTTTTTGGGATTTTTTTTTAAAAAATTTAACTTTCCCCAAAAAAAAAAAAAACCCCCCCCCCCAAAAAAAAATTTTTTAAAAAATTTTCCAAAATTTTTTTGGCACCCTTTCCCCAAAACCCCCCCCCCCTTTTAAAAAAATTAAATTTTTTTTTTAAAAAAAAAGGGCCTTTTGGGGGGTTTTCCCCGGGGGGTTTTTTTTCCCCCCCCCTTTTTTAAAAAAAAAACCCCCCCTTTGGGGGTTTTATTTTTTTTCCCTTTCCCCTTTTTCCTTTTTTTTTTGGGAAACAAATTTTTCCCTTAAAAAAAAAAAAAAAAAAAATTTTTTTTTTTAAAAAAAAAAAAAAACCCCCCCCCCCCCGGGGGCCCTTTTAAAAGGCCCCATTTTTTCCCCCCCCCCTTTCCCCCCCCCTTTTTTTTTTTTAAAACCCCCTTTTTCCCGGAAAGGGGGGGGCCCCCCCTTTCCCCTTTTTTTTTTCCCCCTTTTTAATTTTTTTTTTTTTTTTTTTTTTCCCCCCCCCTTTTTTTTTTTTTTTTTGGGGGGTTTTTTTTTTAAAAAAAAAAAAAAAAATTTTTTTAAAAAAAATTTTTTTTTTTTAAAAAAAACCCCCCTTTTTTTTTTTTGGGAAAAGGGCCACTTTGGGAAAAACTTTTTTTTTGGGGTTTTTTTTAAAAAAAAAAATTTTTAAAAAAAATTTTTTTAAAACCTTTTTTTTCCCCAAAAAAAAGGGGAAAAATTTGAAATTTTTTGGGGGGGGGTTTTTTTAAAATTAAGTTTTTTCCCCCCCCCCCCTTTTTTCCCCCCGGGGGGGGGGCCCCCCAAAAAAAAATTTTCCCCGGGGGGGGGGGAAAAAAATTTTTAAAAAAATTTTTTTTTGGGGAAAATTTGGTTTTTTTTTTTTTAAAATTTTTTTAAAACCAAAAAAAAAAAAAAAAAACCCCCCTTTTTTAAAAAAAAAAAACCCCCGCCCCCCCAGGGTGGGGGCCCCCCTTTTCCCCCCCCCCCAAACCCCTTCCCCCCCCCGGGGGGGGAAAAAAAAGGGGGGGTTTTTTTCCCCCCCAACCCCCGGGGGTTATGTGGCTAGGCCTGGGGACAGTTGGTCCCGATGTTGAGGGGGTACTTGTACCTCCTCCCATGGGAGACATAGGTCTCCCCCCAAAAGGGGGGGGGCCCCCCTTAAAAACCCCCCCCTTTCCCCAAAAAACCCCCAAAAAAGACACACAGTAAATATTAATTTTTTTTTTTTTAATTGGAAGGTTTTGGGGAAAGGGTTTTCTTTTAAAAAAGGGATTTTAAAAAAATTTTTTTTTTTTGGGGGAAAAAACCCCGGATAACCCAAGAAAATTTAGGGAAAAAAAGGGGTTTGGGGCTTTTTTTTTTCCAAAAATTTTCCCCAAGGGCCCCCCCCCAAAAACCCCCTTTTTTTTGGGGGGGGAAAAAAAAAGGGGGAAAAAAAGGGGGCCCCCCCGGGGGGAAAAAAAACCCCCCTTTTTTTTCCAAAAATTGGGGCCCCCCTTTTTTTTTTTGGGTTTTTTCCCCCCCTTTTTTTTGGGGGTTTTTTTGGTTTCCCCCGGGGGGCCCCGGTTTGGGGGTTTTTTGGGGGAAAATTTTTTCCCCCCCCTTTTTTGGGGGAAACCCCCCCCCCCAAGGGCCCCCAAAAAAAGGGGGGCCCCCCCCAAAAAAAAAAAAGGGGGGGGTTTCCAAAATTTTTCCCTTTTCCCCCCCCTTTAAAAAAGGGGGGAAAATTTTTTTTAAAATCCCGCCCCTTCCGGGGGGTTGGGGGCCCCCCAAAAAAAAGGGGGGCCCCCCCCCGGGGGAAAGGGGCCCCCCAAAATTTTTTTTTCCCAAAATTTAAAAAAGGTTTTTTTTTTAAAAAAATTAAAAAAAAACCCCCCTTTTTTAAAAAAGGTTAAAACCCGGTTTAAAAAAAAAAAAAATTTTCCCCCCCTTTTTTAAAATTTCAAAAAAAAAAAAACCCCCTTTTTAAATTTTAAAAATTTAAAAAATGGGTTAAAAGGTTTTTTGGCCCCAAAAAAAGTTTTAAAAAAAAAAGGGAAAAAATTTTTTAAAAAAAAATAAAACCCAAAAAAAGGGTTTTTAGGGGGGGTTTAAAAAACCAAAAAACTCCCCCGCCCCCCCAAAAAAAAAAAAAAAAAAAAAACCCCCCAAAAACCCCTTTCCCCAAACCCCCCAAAAATTTTCCCCCCAAAACCCTTTTTTTTTTAAAAAAAAAAAAGGGGGGGCCTTTTGGGGGCCCCAAAATTGGGGGGGTTTTTTTTTCCCCCTTTTTGGGGGGTTTTTTAAAACCCCCGGGGGGGCCCCCAAAACTTTTTAAAAAAAAAAATTTTTTTTTTTTTTAAAAACCCCCTTTTTTTTTCCCTTTTTCCCCCCTTTTTTTAATAAAATTTAAAAAAAATTTTTTTTTTTCCCCCCCCCCCCTTTTTTTCCCCCCAAACCCCCCAAAAATTTTTTTCCCGGGCCCCCCCCTTTTTTGCAAACAGGGAAAATTTTTTTCCCCCCCAAAAAGGGGGTTTTAAAACCCCCTTTTTTTTTTTTTAAATAAGGGCCTTTGGGGAAAAAAACCCCCAAAAAAAAAATTTAAAAATTTTTGGGATAAATCTAATAATTTTTAAAAAACCTTTTTAAAATTTTTTTTAAAAAATTTTTTTTTTCCTTTTCCCCCCGGGGGGGAAAAGGGGGGGAATTTGGGGCCCTTTTTTTCCCCGGGGCCCCCCGGGAAAAAAAAACCCCCCCCTTTCCCAAAAAAAAATTTTTTTTTTAAAAAATTTTTTTTTTTTAAAAAACTTTAAAAAAAATTTGGGAAAAAAAAAAAAAAAAAATTTTTAAAAAAGGGCCCAAATTTTTCCCCCAAAACCCCCCGGGAAAAGGGACCAAATTTTAAAAAATTTTTAAAAAAAAAAAAAATTTTTTTTAAAAATTTTTTTCCCCGGGCCCCGGTTTCCCCCTTTTTAAAAAAACCCCCCTTTTGACCTTAAAAAAAAAAAAAAATTTTTTTTCTTTTTAAAAAAAAAAATAACCCCTGTACCATTTGCCGCCTTCACAGCGGTAGGTCCCCGGAGCTCCCCAGCACCTTCACATGAGTGGTTGGTCAATGTCCGCCAGCAGCAGGTCTGTGGAGGCGTGTTAATACAGTGGGCATAGAGCTACTAAAGGGGGTTTAAAACACCTATGTGTCAAATGTTCGTTACCAGCCATCATCAACTACAATACGGGTACCTGGGTGTTAGTTTACTGGAGTAGGTCACTATTTGGGTACAAGATTGAAGGACCCCAGTAATAACAATATCCATATTTCTACAAGTACATGTACAAGGCATACAGGTCTAGCTGACTTAGTAACATACTACTATATAGAATGCAACTTGTTATGAAGAGCATTTTGGGGAAATTGGTCAGTTTTGTCCCAGGATGCGACCCACACAGTTGAAAAACCCCCCGGGTACCCAATGTTCTACCTCGCTGGGAATCAAACCTGACCCTCAACGTGTGACGCAAGACATTTAGGACCGGGCACCTTCCTCGATGACGCATTTGACATTATAATAATTAAAAATTATATTTATTTTTACAAGTACATGATACAACTTATACACACCAAGCTGGCGTCACTGACATGCTGTATAGAAAGCATTCAGGTTATGTAGAACATTATGGAATATTAGGTTAATCTTGAACCCCAGGATGCAACCCACACAAGTCAGCTAATACCCAGGTACCTACTTGCTGCTATCTAAATGAACAGGGACAGCAGGTATAAGAAAAGACGCCCATTTTTTCCACAAATATCGAGGATTGAACCATGGACACTCAGAGTGTGAGCTGAATACCATACCAACTGAGCTACAGTACGACGTGGATAACACTCTGGGATAAAAATCTGAACAAATCTTATCTTACTTGTATCATTAAGAGCAATTCTTCAAAGCTGAAGTGTTACTTAGTTATTAATGGAGGTTCTATAGTGCCTGGTGGAAATGGGAAGCAATTAAGTTCGATCCAAGGAAGGGAAGGATAGATCCATTTACTTGCATCAAAAGCCCTTCACTGGCATCAAGGAACCTCCTTTAATTTAGATTTTGCCACCGAAGTGGCTAGTTTATTGTGCACCCCATATCCATCCTGTAGACGGTAGCTCAAGAGCATATGGATACACAAAAGGCCTAGGAACTAGAAGAGTATTACAATGTAGTCATTTTTTTGAGTGTGAAACCTAGCTTGGCATTAGTGGAGGGTGCGTTGATCCTGGAGACTTTTTGATCCCCCCAAAAAATGTTGCTGGCCTCTGCTGGATGAACCATTATTCAGTCATTCCTCAAGTGCTGCATAACACCTTCATGGTTACTATTTCACCATGAGTATAAACCACTTATTCATTACAGAAATAATTCTCAATAAGGAAACAATGTGATATATATTCTATGAAATCAGAGAAGGAAAGTATAAACATAACTAATTTAAAATAATGTGTATATTAAGGGGATAGCGCGAACGCAGTCCCCTGCTAACAAAAATTTCACACTCGAGTTAACCACATTTGGGTTAATCGCAGGGGTCAGCACCACCGGAGTGCAATGGTGAGCCTCGCCCTGGGAAAACCGCCTTCGTGATCATGGTATCTCCTGTGCCAGGTAAGTATGATTTCCGCCCCTACACGGCTCTCCCTACCCCGGATGACTGATCACAACTTTACTAGGAAGTTGTCTTTATGTAAGAGTTTTCAAACTATTGCTTTAAAATTTTTGAATTTTAAGACAATGTTTTGCGTGCTATAATGCATTTTTATTGCAATTCATTAAATCAAATTATTAAATAAATTTCCTTAATCTCACCCTTTAAATTCACCATCTTTCTCTCCAGGTAGATCTATTTGACTATACAGTCCACTGTGTGAGCGAAACGTTATCAATAAAGGCTCCTACTATACTACAAGGACCACAATTGAAATAAAACCTTGAATTTTTTGAGTTATCCTAGGTAATTTACACATACAGTATACATTACAATGCAAGACAATTTGTTAAACTGTATTTATGTGTATCTGTTAGTAAAATTAAGTTTCATTTCTCTCTGCTTGTCCGTCACTCAATAAAGCTTTTGATCCCAGGATAGAGGTCTTCCTCTAGTTTCCCCTCACACGTAACAAATATATAATTACCATCAAGTAAGATGAATTAGATCAGTTTAGGCTTATATCATCTCTAAAAAATATTTTTTTTTAATGTGAAAATGGGACACTAAATTGAGTGATCTTTAGTTATTTATGTTGGATGTAATTTAATATAAACATTTATAATGTTTTAGATAGTAAATATAAAACTGAACCTTGTATTATAACCATAGAAAACAGACATATCGCCACTATGCCCAGCCCTTTTAGTGCAGGGTAGGTGCCACAGCTAGAGCTTGCTCCCAAGTGCAGCTCGCAAGACTGCCCTTCCCGTCTGCCTCCCTGGGGCGGGGAAGATGGCAGACCAGAGAGGCCTAACTTCTCCCTACGAGCCCCGTGCAGATAGAGTATGTGGCTAGGCCTGGGGACAGTTGGTCCCGATGTTGAGGGGGTACTTGGACCTCCTCCCATGGGAGACATAGGTCTCTGATACTCCCACGACAGGGAGCTGGCGCCGGGTCGCCATCTAGAATAGACCCGGGCCGGGTGAATTCCCTGTGAATCAACACCTCCTCCAAAACAGGCACACAGTAAATATTAAGTTTTTTCCCCATGTTAAGTTAGGTAAGGTTTGTCAGGAAGTGTTTACTTCTGAAACAGACCTTAGTAATATAATATGAGGGTTAAACACCCAGGATAACCCAAGAAATTCAGTGAGACGTCATCAAGGAACTGTCTGTCTAATTTTCATTAGGGTCTTCAATCTTTTCCACCAGGATGCGACCCACTCCAGTTCACTAACACCCAGGTACCTATTTGCTAGCTAGGTGAACGGGACAACAGGTGTAAGGAAACATGCCCAATGTTTCCACCCCTTCCGGAGATCGGACCACGGACACTCAGCAAGAGCGTTCGTTGCCTACCAGACAGCTTCGAGCTGTTACTCAGCTGTTGTTGTTGTTTATTCGCCGGTACTCTCCCGGCCCGGGTCTTTTCCAGATGATGACTCAGCCTTGGCTCTTTCCTGTCGTGGGAGTGTCTGAAATCTATGTCTCCCATGGGAGGAGGTCCAAGTACCTCCTCATCTTCTGGGACCAACTGTCCTCAGGCCTAGCCATGTTCACCACCCTCACGGGGCTCGTAGGGAGAAGCTAGGCTTCTTGTCTGCCATCATCCACGCCCCAGGAGGCTCGTGGGAATGGCAGTCTTGTGTGCTGCAGATGGTAGCAAGCTCTATCTCTGGCACCTTCCCTCCCCAAGAAGGGCTGGGAATGGTTTTCCTCTGCTTAGTCAGCTGACCGATATCTATCGCTGGCTACCGGTCCACCCCTTTAAAAATCTAATTTATAGGTATACCCACAAAATTTGTATGTATTAAGATCATTCACAGAAAGTATTTTGTATATTTTACGTTAAATTGCTAGAGAAAACATGTTTTATTTCATGCAAATGGGAATCTAATTTTGTTAAAACAAATACTAATATATGTGCAGGGAATTATGCGAAGTTGCAAAAATCCCGTAATAATAATAGTATACACAAGTCAGGTGCTAAACCCTAAGGGATTACAGTTGTAAACGTGCCGGAAGTGTTACCAGGTGAACAAATCACTTGACAATAACCTCCACAGCAATTCTCTTATAAACATATTCCCATATAAGTATTAATATAATGGGTTACAATGAGCACTAAGCTTGCCATAATCAATTACTGCACGATACAGTGCTAACACTGTCTTTGATATTGGACTGAATGAACACATAAATAATTCGCCGCCTTCACAGAGGCATGTTCGGACGTGTGCCAAGAGTTCCCCAACACCTTCATCTGCGAAGGAACACCAGTCCCACTTCCCTCTTAGGGCTGGGAAGGTGCCCGAGCCAGAGTTTGCTATCACCTGCAGCTCACAAGACTGCCATTCCCATGAGCACCTTGATGGGGGGAGGAAGATGGCAGACCAGAGAGGCCTAGCTTCTCCCTGCGAGCCCCATGAGAGATAAGATGGGGCTAGGCCTGGGGACAGTTGGTCCCAAAGATGAGTAGGTACATGTACCTCCTCCTATGACAGACAATTTTTTTATTTTTTTATTTAAGAAACAGGTATATATACATATTAATACATGGAAACGTTCGAAACATATGAACGCTTATTATTACCAACATTATTTACATATGATAATCAACATAGAAACTTGTGGAAAATATTGGTATTTTCCCGAAAGGTTATACTCGATAGCCTTTCTAATGTGAATATTCTTAATGTGTGGCTGTTGGTTCGTATTTTTTTTGAGATGGGGAAGCATCGCTACGGTGGCGTGGGTACGCCGAGCTGGGTCAAGTGAAGTCGCCCAGGGGGTCTGTCTCGTGTTTAAAGTGTTACGTATAAACTGTAATAAAGGGGTATAGTGAGAGGATATGAATCGCTACCCCGACCAACCACGTAAATAACGCCCGGTCTCGTGGGCGTAAGAGAGTTCAAGGGATCAATCTTTCTTGACTCATCGGGACAACCACCAACATCATCGTCTTGCCGGAAGAATAATCTACCGAGCAGGACCACGAGATCCGTCGAAGAATAGCGACAAGAATGCTGTTTTCTTCCCACTGTAAGTACTCTTATTATCTTAGCAACCGTCTGGCCAGTAGGTATGTTGGGATAATGTGGGTCTACGGTGGGAATGATAATGACGGGATCTTCAAGTGAACAGCAATGGCACGGATAAAAGGTGAGTGATATTAAGTTGTACTCTTTCCTCCTTCTCCCCAATCAGTCAGATATTTAACCCATACAGTCCACAAAATTTAACAATACCGTAACTATTGGTGTTACTCATTCTTAATAAACTGGTCAAGGATAGATGTGGATTTAGAGTGAGAATATCGAAGGGTCCCCTTAGATCTGACCAGGAGTGGGTCAAGTTTTCTCCACGCCTCAACGGGGGGAACCCCGGGAAAATTATACTAGGTGTCCACTCCCGGGAGATTATTTTGTTGTAAGTGGCGTTGAAGCCCAGACAGGTAATCTCTTAATTTCCCCACAAAACTCATCACATTTTTTATATTAATATACTTGTTACTAATGCATGATCATCATTTTTTCATAAAATCAAGGTGCCTTTATGAAACACTAGTTAAAACAAAATGCAATATGCACCCCCTCCCATGAGGTCGATCCCATGC
Source organism: Cherax destructor (assembly GCA_009830355.1). NCBI lineage: Eukaryota > Metazoa > Arthropoda > Malacostraca > Decapoda > Parastacidae > Cherax > Cherax destructor. The sequence continues at coordinate 809 of WNWK01028505.1, read as the reverse complement.
CCAGCCCTTCTAGGGCAGGGTAGGTGCCAAGGCTGGGCGTACCATCTGGCCGCAAGCCGCCCTTCCGTCAGCCTCTTGGGGCAAGGAAGGTGGCAGACCAGAGGAGCCTAGCAACTATCTACCTACGTGTTGTGGGCGAATATGGCTGGGCCTGGGACCAGTTGGTCCCACTGCCCGAGGGGTACCCCCCCCCATGGGAGACTTAGGTCTCTGCTACTCCCATGCCAGGGGCCGGAGCCGGGTCGCCATCTAGAAAGACCCGGGCCGGGGAATTCCCGGGGAATCAACACTCCCTCCCCCCTCCTCCCATGAACCTTCCTAACATAAAAATCCTCTGAAAATTTTTTTCTTAAAATTTAAAAATATGTATACATGCACACCCAACCCCTCGTCGTCACCACCCGCCCCTAGGGCAGGGTGGTCCAAAACTGAGCTTTCCATCTGGGGGCCCAAACCTCCCCCCCCCAGCCCCCTTTGGGGGAGGGAAATGGGGAAGAGGCCCGGAATTCCCTACCGCCTCATGCTTGTGGGCGTATGGCTAGGCCTGTGGCCCACCGCGAGGGACCCCCCCGGGGGGCTTGGGGTCGCTACCCCCGCCAGGGGGCCCGGGGCCGGGGCACCATCTGGGGCCGGGGGATTTCCCCGGGGAAACAACACCTCCCTAAATCTATCTAAAATTTACAATCATACTGTATATTAAAGGTACCTTTATTTCTATCATCCCTTAATTCTTCAAAAATTTAAATTTTAAATATAAACAATAATAACTCTAACATACTATACAAAATTATATGGTATCCTTACCATAT
>WNWK01028504.1:0-25310 GCA_009830355.1 Cherax destructor | reverse complement strand
GGATAGTATTCCTACGGTCTTGGAGACTTTCTTAGAAATTTGTTGTATATGTGTTTGGAATTTGAGGCCACTGTCAAGATGGATGCCTAAGAATTTTGCTGTAATCTCTAGCCACCTCCAAACCCATTGGCAACCATGTTGGTCTGAGTTGATTCATAACAAATTACATTCTGTCAAGCAGAGTTTAGGATCCTGGTTTTCTTCTTATCATCGATATATTGGTTGGGAGACTACGCTTTCCAGTTTTTGCATCGGTCACACACGTCTCCCTCATGGGTATCTCATGGAGAGGCACCCAGTTCCACTCTGTGCAAATTGTCAGGTTCCAGTTTCAGTTTGCCATATTCTATAGCAAGCATGCAGAATTTATCTCCAACGTTGTCACCACTCTAACACTTTATCTTCCCTTCTAGCTGACAGCCCCACTTTTGACACAGACTCCCTCTGACTTTTTGACAGCAACAGATTTATTACACCTTTGATTTACTTCCTTTAGCACTTCTCACTGCCCTTACAAACTCTACCTCTGTTATACTCTCCAGGCAACAAGGAAGGAAGGAAGGGTTGGCCTGTATGTCATAGAGTCGCTCATTTGTTTGGAATTACTACACAAATCAAATGATGTAGTTGAAGATTTAGCAGTAAAGATTGAAAAAAATAAACCTTGTCATTGTGGTTGTATACAAGCCTCCTGATGCAACTTCCCAACAGTTCCAGGAATAGCTTTTGAAAATTGACCACTGTCTGGAAAATCTCCCAATTCCTGCCCCAAATATCTTGCTGCTGGGTGATTTCAACTTAAGACAACTAAAATGGAGGAATGTAGCAAATAATGTTTTAGCTAATGTAGTAGGTTGGTAGACAGCAACCACCCAGGGAGGTACTACCGTCATGCCAGGTGACTGTGAAACAGAAACCTGAAACTGTTTTACATGATGGTAGGATTGCTGGTGTCTTTTTTCTGTCTCATAAACACGCTGGATAACAGGTATATCTAGCTACTTCTACTTACACTTTAGGTCACACTACACTGGCATACACATGCATATATATACATACACACATCTAGGTTTTTCTTCTTTTTCTTAATAGCTCTTGTTCTTTTTATTTTCTCTATTGTCCATGGGGAAGTGGAAAAGAATCTTTCCTCCGTAAGCCATGCGTGTCGTATGAGGCGACTAAGATGCCGGGAGCAATGGGCTAGTAACCCCTTCTCCTGTACAAATCTACTAAAAACGAGAAGAAGAAAAACTTTATAAAATTGGGGTGTCTGAATGTGCGTGGATGTAGTGCGGATGATAAGAAAGAGATGATTGCCGATGTTATGAATGAAAAGAAGTTGGATGTCCTGGCCCTAAGCGAAACAAAGCTGAAGGGGTAGGCGAGTTTCAGTGGGGAGAAATAAATGGGATTAAGTCAGGAGTATCTGAGAGAGTTAGAGCTAAGGAAGGGGTAGCAATAATGTTGAAGGATCAGTTATGGAAGGAAAAGAGGGAATATAAATGTGTAAATTCAAGGATTATGTGGATTAAAATAAGGGTCGGATGCGAAAAGTGGGTCATAATAAGCGTGTATGCACCTGGAGAAGAGAGGAGTGTAGAGAGAGAGAGAGATTTTGGGAGATGTTAGCGAATGTATAGGAACTTTTGAACCAAATGAGAGTAATTGTGGTAGGGGACCTAAATGCTAAAGTGGGAGAAACATGCAGAGAGGGTGTAGTAGGTAAGTTTGGGGTGCCAGGTGTAAATGATAATGGGAGCCCTTTGATTGAACTTTGTATAGAAAGGGGTTTAGTTATAGGTAATACATATTTTAAGAAAAAGAGGATAAATAAGTATACAAGATATGATGTAGGGCGTAATGACAGTAGTTTGTTGGACTATGTATTGGTAGATAAAAGACTGTTGAGTAGACTTCAGGATGTACATGTTTATAGAGGGGCTACAGATATATCAGATCACTTTTAGTTATAGCTACAGTGGGAGTAAAAGGTAGATGGGATACAAGGAAAATAGAATCAGTAAGTAAAAGAGAGGTGAAGGTTTATAAACTAAAAAGGAGGCAGTTAGGGTAAGATATAAACAACTATTGGAGGATAGATGGGCTAGTGAGAGTGTAGGCAATGGGGTCGAAAATGTATGGGGTAGATTTAAAAATGTAGTGTTAGAGTGTTCAGCAGAAGTTTGTGGTTACAGGCGAGTGGGTGCAGGAGGAAGAGGAGCGATTGGTGGAATGATGATGTAAAGAGAGTAGTAAGGAGAAAAGTTAGCATATGAGAGGTTTTTACAAAGTAGAAGTGATGCAAGGAGGGAAGAGTATATGGAGAGAAAAAGAGAGGTTAAAAGAGTGGTGAAGCAATGTAAAAGAGAGCAGATGAGAGAGTGGGTGAGATGTTATCAGCAAATTTTGTTGAAAATAAGAAAAGTTTTGGAATGAGATTAATAAGTTGAGGAAGCCTAGAGAACAAATGGATTTGACAGTTAAAAATAGGAGAGGAGAGTTATTAAATGGAGAGTTAGAGGTATCGGGAAGATGGAGAGAATATTTTGAGGATTTGTTAAATGTTGATGAAGACAGGGAAGCTGTGATTTCGTGTGTAGGGCAAGGAGGAATAACATCTTGTAGGAGTGTGGAAGAGCCAGTTGTGGGTGTAGGGAAGTTCGTGAGGCAGTGGGTAGAATGAAAGGGGTAAGGCAGCTGGGATTGATGGGATAAAGATAGAAATGTTAAAAGCAGGTGGGGATATAATTTTGGAGTGGTTGGTGCTATTATTTAATAAATGTATGGAAGAGGGTAAGGTACCTAGGGATTGGCAGAGAGCGTGTATTGTTCCTTTGTATAAAGGCAAAGGGGACAAAAGAGAGTGCAAAAATTATAGGGGAATAAGTCTGTTGAGTGTACCTGGTAAAGTGTATGGTAGAGTTATTATTGAAAGAATTAAGAGTAAAACAGAAAGCAGGATAGCAGATGAACAAGGGGCTTTAGGAAAGGTAGGGGTGTGTAGACCAAGTGTTTACAGTGAAACATATAGGTGAACAGTATTTGGATAAGGGTAAAGATGTTTTTGTGGCATTTATGGATTTGGAAAAGGCGTATGATAGGGTAGATAGGGGGCAATGTGGCAGATGTTGCAGGTGTATGGAATAGGAGGAAGGTTACTGAAAGCAGTGAAGAGTTTTTATGAGGATAGTGAGGCTCAGGTTAGAGTGTGTAGGAGGGAAGGGGACTATTTCCCAGTAAAAGTGGGCCTTAGACAAGGATGTGTGATGTCACCGTGGTTGTTCAATATATTTATAGATGGGGTTGTAAGAGAAGTGAATGCGAGGTCTTGGCAAGAGGTGTTGGGCTAAAAGATAAAGAAGCAAATACAAAGTGGGAGTTGTCACAGTTGCTTTTGCTGATGACACTGTGCTTTTGGGAGATTCTGAAGAGAAGCTGCAGAGGTTGGTGGATGAATTTGGTAGGGTGTGTAAAAGAAGAAAATTGAAAGTGAATATAGGAAAGAGTAAGGTGATGAGGATAACAAAAGAATAGGTGACGAAAGATTGGATATCAGATTGGAGGGAGAGAGTATGGAGGAGGTGAATGTATTCAGATATTTGGGAGTGGACATGTCGGCGGATGGGTCTATGAAGGATGAGGTGAATCATAGAATTGATGAGGGAAAAGGGTGAGTGGAGCACTTCGGAGTCTGTGGAGACAAAGAACCTTGTCCATGGAAGTAAAGAGGGAATGTATGAGAGTATAGTTATACCAACGCTCTTATATGGGTGTGAAGCATGGGTGATGAATGTTGCAACGAGGAGAAGGCTGGAGGCAGTGGAGATGTCATGTCTGAGGTCAATGTGTGGTGTGAATATAATGCAGAGAATTCGGAGTTTGGAAATTAGGAGGAGGTGCGGGATTACCAAAACGATTGTTCAGAGAGCTGAGGAGGGTTGTTGAGGTGGTTTGGACATGTAGAGAGAATGGAACGAGACAGAGTGACTTCGAGAGTGTATAAATCTGTAGTGGAGGGAAGGCGGGGTAGGGGTCGGCCTAGGAAAGGTTGGAGGGAGGGGTAAAGGAAGTTTTGTGTGCGAGGGCTTGGACTTCCAGCAAGCATGTGTGAGCGTATTTGATAGGAGTGAATGGAGGCATATGGTTTTTAATACTTGACGTGCTGTTGGAGTGTGAGCAAAGTAACATTTATGAAGGGATTCAGGGAAACCGGCAGGCCGGACTTGAGTTCTGGAGATGGGAAGTACAGTGCCGGCACTCTGAAGGAGGGGTGTTAATGTTGCAGTTTTATAACTGTAGTGTAAAGCACCCTTCTGGCAAGACAGTGATGGAGTGAATGATGATGAAAGTTTTTCTTTTTCGGGCCACCCTGCCTTGGTGGGAATCGGCCGATGTGTTAATAAAAAAAAAAAAAAAACCCAGGAGGCAGCTCAGATGAAAATTCACACACACATGAGCTATTAAATCTTTGAAACAAATTCATCTTAAGCCAGCAAATAGTGGAACCAACAAGACTGGAAAATGAAAATTAGACACACGTGCAACATCTGGGTATCTTTATTGTAGATGTTTTGCCATCCAGTGGCTTTATCAATACAAATTCAAGGACATAGCTGAAAGACAGTAGAACTATATACAAAAGATGAGGTAATCAGTCCCTCAGAATTGAAGTTGAAGAGCACAGGCAAGAAGGCTGGCGTTTATATACTGGTGTCAGGTGGTAAGGGATGTGTAGCAGATGAAGACATCTTTTGTATATAGTTCTACTGTCCAATTATGTCCTTGAATTTGTATTGATAAAGCCACTGGATGGCAAAACATCTATACAATAAAGATACTCAGATGTTCATCTTGTCAGTATTTTATACACCATCAAGTACAAGACTGGAAAATAAACTTGACCTCAGCTTCACTACCCCTGTGGTTTAGCGCTTCTATTTGATTATAATAATAATAATAATCATCTTCACTAATAGTGATGATCTGATACAAAATATCAAAGACAATACCCTCTGAGCATAACGTAATGGAAGTACAGACGTGTATGCACAGGGCTCCTGACCAGCACAAGGTGGTTAGCTATGAGGATGCCGTCACCAAATTTAACTTCAATGACAAAAACACAGTGGTATTAAATCAACCATATCCTAAATGAAACAAGCCAGGAAGATATCCTAAACAACACAGATCTGAACCTTTGCCTAGAAAGAATTAACTCTGTGGCACTTGAAGTATGCACAAGGCACATTCCTTTAAGAGAAAAGAGAAGATGTAAACTAGAAAGAGAGAGACGCTCCCTAGACAGGCGAAGGTGAAGAATCACAGAGCTGCTGAAAGGAGCCAGTATATCTGAAATACGAAAGGAGGCACTGGTCAATATATTTAATGGTTGTGAGGATTACAGATAAGAACATAGGAAAAAAAAGAACATGGCAGCAGGACTACTGGCCCAAGCTAGTCAGGTCAAAGTCACATCCACTTAAGGAGTACTGTATCAGACCTATTAGCACAAGCTAGTCATGTCTAACTCACACCCACTCATGTATTTATCTAACCTATTTTTAAAACCACACAACATTTTAGCTTCAATGACGGTACTCAGGAGTTTATTCCACTCATCCTCGACTCTATTACCAAACCATTGCTTTCCGATATCATTCCTGAATCTAAATTTTTCCAACTTTAAACCATTGCTGTGAGTCCTGTCTTGGCTAGATATTTTTAGCACATTACATTTCCTTTATTTATTCCTGTTTTCCATTTATACACCTCAATCATTTTTTTTTTTTTTTTTTTTATTAACACATCGGCCGATTCCCACCAAGGCAGGGTGGCCCGAAAAAGAAAAACTTTCATCACCATTCACTCCATCACTGTCTTGCCAGAAGGGTGCTTTACACTACAGTTATAAAACTGCAACATTAACACCCCTCCTTCAGAGTGCCGGCACTGTACTTCCCATCATCCAGAACTCAAGTCCGGCCTGCCGGTTTCCCTGAATCCCTTCATAAATGTTACTTTGCTCACACTCCAACAGCACGTCAAGTATTAAAAACCATATGCCTCCATTCACTCCTATCAAATACGCTCACACATGCTTGCTGGAAGTCCAAGCCCCTCGCACACAAAACTTCCTTTACCCCTCCTCCAACCTTTCCTAGGCCGACCCCTACCCCGCCTTCCCTCCACTACAGATTTATACACTCTCGAAGTCACTCTGTCTCGTTCCATTCTCTCTACATGTCCAAACCACCTCAACAACCCTCCTCAGCTCTCTGGACAATCGTTTTGGTAATCCCGCACCTCCTCCTAATTTCCAAACTCCGAATTCTCTGCATTATATTCACACCACACATTGACCTCAGACATGACATCTCCACTGCCTCCAGCCTTCTCCTCGTTGCAACATTCATCACCCATGCTTCACACCCATATAAGAGCGTTGGTATAACTATACTCTCATACATTCCCTCTTTACTTCCATGGACAAGGTTCTTTGTCTCCACAGACCAAGTGCTCCACTCACCCTTTTCCCCTCATCAATTCTATGATTCACCTCATCCTTCATAGACCCATCCGCCGACATGTCCACTCCCAAATATCTGAATACATTCACCTCCTCCATACTCTCTCCCTCCAATCTGATATCCAATCTTTCGTCACCTATTCTTTTTGTTATCCTCATCACCTTACTCTTTCCTATATTCACTTTCAATTTTCTTCTTTTACACACCCTACCAAATTCATCCACCAACCTCTGCAGCTTCTCTTCAGAATCTCCCAAAAGCACAGTGTCATCAGCAAAAGCAACTGTGACAACTCCCACTTTGTATTTGCTTCTTTATCTTTTAGCCCAACACCTCTTGCCAAGACCCTCGCATTCACTTCTCTTACAACCCCATCTATAAATATATTGAACAACCACGGTGACATCACACATCCTTGTCTAAGGCCCACTTTTACTGGGAAATAGTCCCCTTCCCTCCTACACACACTAACCTGAGCCTCACTATCCTCATAAAAACTCTTCACTGCTTTCAGTAACCTTCCTCCTATTCCATACACCTGCAACATCTGCCACATTGCCCCCCTATCTACCCTATCATACGCCTTTTCCAAATCCATAAATGCCACAAAAACATCTTTACCCTTATCCAAATACTGTTCACCTATATGTTTCACTGTAAACACTTGGTCTACACACCCCCTACCTTTCCTAAAGCCCACTTGTTCATCTGCTATCCTGCTTTCTGTTTTACTCTTAATTCTTTCAATAATAACTCTACCATACACTTTACCAGGTACACTCAACAGACTTATTCCCTATAATTTTTGCACTCTCTTTTGTCCCCTTTGCCTTTATACAAAGGAACAATACACGCTCTCTGCCAATCCCTAGGTACCTTACCCTCTTCCATACATTTATTAAATAATAGCACCAACCACTCCAAAATTATATCCCCACCTGCTTTTAACATTTCTATCTTTATCCCATCAATCCCAGCTGCCTTACCCCCTTTCATTCTACCCACTGCCTCACGAACTTCCCTACACCCACAACTGGCTCTTCCACACTCCTACAAGATGTTATTCCTCCTTGCCCTACACACGAAATCACAGCTTCCCTGTCTTCATCAACATTTAACAAATCCTCAAAATATCATATCCCCTTAATTCTACGCCCTTTCTAGAGAGTACAGATTCAGGACCCTCAGTCTGTCCTCATAGGGAAGATTTCTTATACATGGGATCAACTTTGTCATCCTCCTTTATATGTTTTCCAGTGCATTTATATCCATTCTGTAATACGGTGACCAGAACTGTGCAGCATAATCTAAATGAGGCCTAACCAAAGAAATATAGAGTTGAAGAACAACCTGAGGACTCCTATTATTTATGCTTCTTGATATGAAGCCAAGGATTCTGTTCACTTTATTCCAAACACTTATGCACTGTTGTCTTGGTTTTAGATTACTGCTAACCAGAACTAAATCTTTTTTGCAATCAGTAATGTTAAGATCTACATTATACTTAGTTTATACAGTGGACCCCCGAGTTTCGGTCACCTCGGAAATCGAACAATTATGTAAGTTTAATATTGTAAGTGTGTTTGTATATGTATTTTTGGGGGTCTGAAAGGACTAATCTAATTTGCATTTTTCCTTAAGGGAACAAATTTGTTCGGTAATGGCACTTGAACAGCCTTCTGAATGAATTATGACCGAAACTCGGGGGTCCACTGTATGTGGAATAGTATATGTATTGTTTTTTATATTTTTGTGGCACTGAGAATATTGGGTTTAGAACAGGTTGCTCCTGCCTCTCACAATTACTGGATCACTATGACATGGCAATATGTTAATATGCTAGAATCCTCATTACCTAACACATTACCTCGAGTTTACCTGGAGAGGGTTTTGGGGGTCAATGGCCCTGCGGACCGGTCTGAGACCAAGCCTTGTAGTGGATCAGGGTCTGATCAACCAGGCTGTTACTGCTGGCTGCATGTAAACCGACGTACGAACCACAGCCCGGCTGATCAGGTACTTACTTTAGGTGCCTGTCCAGTGCCTTCTTGAAGACAGACATGGGTCTATTGGTAATCCCCCTTATGTATGCTGGGAGGGAATTGAACAGTCTTGGGCCCTTGACACTTTGACATTTATTGCGTTGTTTCTTAGCATACTCATGGCCCCCCTGCTTCTCATTGGGGAAATGTTGCATCTCCTGCCGAGTCTTTTGCTTTCATAGGGAGTGATTCTCGTGTGCAACTTTGGTACTATAATTCCTTTAGGATTTTCCAAGCATATATTATCACATATCTTTCTCACCTGCATTCCAGGGAATACAAATCAAGGTATTTCAACCGTTCCCAGTAATTTAGATGCTTTATCGTACTTATGTTTGCCATGAAAGTTCTCTGTACATTCTCCAGGTCAGCAATTTTGCCTGTCTTGAAGGGGGCAGTTAGTGTACAGCAATATTCCAGCCTAGAGAGAACAAGCGATTTGAAGAGAATCATCATGGGCTTGGCGTCCCTGGTTTTGAAGGTTCTCATTATCCATCCTATTATTTTTCTAGCAGATGAGGTAGATGCATTATTGTCGACTTTGAAGGTGAGGTCCTCTGACATTATCCTTCACATCAGCTAAATATGTGAGAACTACATATCCATATTAATGATTTGTTAAGTATAATACACTATTAAAACTAAATTAGATATCACTTTAGTATCTGATATTGCACAAATGCTAACAAACTGTTAACAATACAGTAAAAAAAAAAATTATATAGCACTATACTAGACAAAGGGAACCTGTAGCTTAATAAAAAATAAAAACTTTACTATAGACAGTAAAAGAAAAGTGTATACAGATTATATTAAATAGTACAATTGATGAGTTAATACAAATAAGACTGTTTACAAAAGACAAAAAATAATGTATACTGCTCTTAACCCCTCAAGGGATATTCCTTGATGCTGGTGATGGGCTCTTGATCTAGGGAATTGGATCTGTACTCCAGTTCCCTGAATTTAGCCTGAATACCTTCCATCCACCATCCCCCACATGTGCTGTATAATCCTACGGACCTCACCTATACATATAGCTATAAGCTATGCTGATGATATCATGATCCATACAATAGGGCATAAGAAGATGAGTACTGTTCTTAATGAAGTTCAAGCAATTTGTAATCGACTAGGCCTCGTAATATATTCATCTAAAACAAAGATATTAACAAGCAAACGACATCCCTCACCCATCTATTTGCAGGGTGAAAACATTAGCTATGTTAAAACTTACAGATACTTATCTTGGTGTAGATGTACCCTTTAACAAATCCACTATACCACAACTAAATAAAAATGCAAAGATAGGCTAAATGCTCTTAAAGCTGTTGCTAGCTACAACCCCAACTATGGTGCTAATGTGAGAATCGTGAGAATGATGTACATAGCCTATGTTAGGTTCTTAATTGATTATGCTTCTCCCATGTTGATATTAGCTAGAGAAAGTTCTCTCCGACCCTTGGAGTTAATGCAAAATGAAGCTCTCAGAATTATTCTTGGCTGTCCCAAATCTACAATGGTTCTTAATATGAGGAAGGAGCTTGGTATTACTAGTATCAGTGATAGGATTGTTGAGATTAACACTGTACTTGGTATTAGAATGTTAAGAAATGAACCAGACACTGTCACAATGAATCTTACTAAATGTCTGGAAGTAAATACTCACAGATCTAAATGGATTGTGAAAACATGCAATTACATTAAGTTTTACAACCTGCATGAATTGTATCATTGTAGGCAACAAGAGCATTTCACCCCTCCATGGAAGATGTGTTCATTTAATATTACATACCTGCAAGCCCCTCCCAAGAAGCTCATTGCTAGTAATCCCTTCCTTAAATCACTTGTTAAAGCAACTGCTCAAGAAGAAATTTCTCGCCTAGCTGGTAGTAATAAGTTATCACAAGTTATATACTGTACACTGATGGATCTAAACAGGAGTCTTCTGGCAGGGCTGCATCTGCTCTTGTTGTCACCTCCCTAGTTAAGAACAATAATAAATTTGTTGAACTAGGCATAAGAATTAACAACTGGGCATCTACACTGCAAACTGAATTGTTTGCAATCCTAATGGCACTAAAGCTAACTTATGACACTGAGCTTGACTCTATCATCATTACTGATTCTATGTCATCACTGAAGGCTCTTGACTCATATAATGACTCTAACAGCATGCTCATTGGAGAAGCCAGGTATAGATACTCAAAAATCCGGACAAAGGAATTAATGTACAATTGCTATGGATCCCATCACACATTGAATTACTCCTTCGTGATAAAGTTGTTATGTTAGCCAAGAAGAGTACCCAGAAGGAGAATGTAGAATATAACTTTGGTATATCTGTGTCTAGCTTTAGGAGAGAAGTAAATAATGAAAATGATTGTTATAGGAATGCAGTTAGAAGCCTGAGTAGATCTATAACCCACTATGATAACATGAACATAGATAAGTATGTTTATGGAGCAACTTGCAATGTGAACAGACTGACTGATGTTGTAGTGGCCAGGCTTAGGCTTGGCTACAAGTACTTCTGGCAGTTTGAGAGACACACAGATGATGATCAAACTAAATGCAAATTATGTGATCAGGCATATGGTCTTGAACACAATGTGCTTAATTGTCCATTTATTGAAGAATACAGAGATAGACAGTATAATAACCTATGTGACATGTCAAGATATCTTATTAATGAAAATAAGATACCAGATATACTAAGCAAATTCCCTAAATTTGCTTGTAACAGATAAGTGAACTGTAGATATAAATCCATATGTACAATTGTTAGCCCTTTTGGGGTCTAGTTCCTAGGCCTTTGTGTATCCATATGCTCTTGCCTACCGTCACAGGATGGATAAGGGGTGCACAATAAACTTGCCACTTCGGTGGCAAAATCTAAATCTAATCCATAATTATAATGCTCTTAACAAAACAGTGCTCAGATATTTCTCTACTTGGTAATAAGGTTATCAGTTGACAAAACCAAAGAGAAAATCAATACATACTAGTATTTGGAGAATAATTGAATACAGTGAATTCACTGAACTACATGAAGTGAATAAAAGTAAGGCACTATTTACACAAATATCCCGCACCTGTAAATGATCCAAGTTTGACCGAAACATCGCCATAAACTCTTCTGCTTATGTGCGGGTTATTTGTGTATTGTTCCAGTCACGGTATTGTGCCTTTTGTTATATAAGGCTCTATTTGTTCAACAGCAAAAAGAGGGGTACATTGCATTATACTATACGTGGGACAGTGTTGATTTGATTCATGGACTAATCAGACTCGGTCAGACCAGTGATTGAGGAAACTTCTATGTTTCACACGTTAAAGCAGTGTTTTTCAACGTTTTACCCTTGGGAACCCTTGAAATAATTTTCAGGTCTCAGAGAACCCCTACATAAAAATGATTATAGTACTATATGATTATTAATATATTTTCTCTTATATAAACTTAAAGTTCATAAGGAAAATATATTTTCCTGATAACTGGTTTAAACAAAAAATAATTTACATTTTTCTCATGTTTATTGACAATGCAAAAATAAATAAATAAATAAATGAAACTGTGCACACATCTCATACAGAGGTTTTCAGTCACTCAAAAAATTATTCTAATAAAAAAGAAGCGCTAAACCCACTAGGGTTCCATTTACACAAAAAACTTACCCATATCTGTAAACAAAAATAAACATAAATAACCAATATCATATATTAACACACAAACAGAACGAAAACAATAACTATTACAATAACTTAATCGTTTATTGACAATGTTGAAAAGGCATACCTGAAGTAAACCTGGAGGGGGGTTTATCCCCTCAAGGGAGGTTCCTTGATGCTGGTGAGGGGCTCTTGATCAAGGAAATTGGATCTGTGCTCCAGTTCCCTGAATTGAACCTGAATACCTTCCATATCCCCCCACATGTGCTGTATAATCTTACGGGTTTAGCGCTCCCCATTATTATAATTATAATGGAGAGGGTTTCGGGGGTCAATGCCCCCGTGGATTGGTCTGAGACCAGGCTTCGTGGTGGATCAGTCTGATCAACCAGGCTGTTACTGCTGGCCGCACGTAAACTGACGAATGAACCACAGCCTGGCTGGTCAGGTACTGACTTTAGGTGCCTGAAGGTGCGAATGCCTGTCCAGTACCTTCTTGAAGACAGCCTGGGGTCTATTGGTAATTCCCATATGTATGCTGAGAGGTAGTTGAACAGTCTTGGGCCCCGGACACTTATTGTGTTGTCTCAGTGTACTCGTGGCACCCCTGCTTTTCAATGGGGGAATGTTGCATCTCATGCTGAGTCTTTTGCTTTCATAGGAGCGATTTTCGTGTGTAAGTTTGGTACTAATCCTCTAGGATTTTCCAAGTCTATATTATGTATCTCTCGCCTACATTCCAGGGAATGCAAATCAAGGGACTTAAGCTGTTCCCAGTAATTTAGGTGCCTTATCGTACTTATGTGTGCCGTGAAAGTTCTTTGTACACTCTCCGGGTCAGCAATTTTGCCTGCCTTGAAGGGGCAGTTAGTGTACAGCAGTATTCCAGCCTAGAGAGAAGAAGCGATTTGAAGAGAATCATCATGGGCCTGGCGTCCCTACTTTTGAAGGTTCTCATTACCCATCCTATCATTTTCCTAGCACATGCGGTAGATACATTGTTGTGGTCTTTCAAGGCGAGATTCTCTGACATTGTCACTCCCAGGTCCTTCACATTACTCTTTTGCTCTATTGTATGGTTAGCATTTGTTGTATACCCTGATACAGTTTTAATTTCCTCAAGTTTTCCATATCTGAGTACTAGTTGAAATTTCTCTTCGTTGAACTTCATATTTGAAGATTTGGTTGATGTCTGCTTGGAGTCTTGCTGTGTCTTCGATGGAGGTCACTGTCATGGCAATGCGGGTGTCAGATATGAGGATGAGGAATAGAATGGGAGCAAGTACTGTGCCTTGTGGAGTTAGTTTAATATCTTTATTATGCACCCCATACCCATCCTGTGGGCGTTAGTCAAAAGATTACAGAGGGAGGCTAGTGAGCGAGGGACGCTCACAGCATTCAAAGGGTAACCTTTGACATGGCTTGGTACGTTCAATGTACATCAAAGGACCTAAAATCTGGAACCCCCTACCTGAAAACTCCAGAACTGCAGACTCAGTCACCATTTTCAACACTATCATCAAAAACATCTTATCTCACTAACACACCCCACCATCACCTAAACACATGAAAACCACCGATTCACACACACACACACACAAAATCCTCCTCATCTCCACCAACACTGCCAAAAGGACAAACAAAATCCCGAATATAGCTATTGTCTAATAAATCTCAAACTAGTCTAAACTTTGCCTGATATACGTACTCCAATATAGGAGCTTTAACCCTTTCGGGTTTTGGTCATACTAGTACGTCTTAAGCACTGGGGTTATTGACGTACTAGTACGCCTAAATTCTAGCGCCTCAAATCAAGCAGAAACAGGCTGTTAGACCTAGATGTGATAGAATGGGTCTGTGCGGTCAGTGTGCGCAGTATAAAAAAATTCCTGCACCACACAGTGCATAATGAGGAAAAAAAAACTGACCGTGTTTTTGGTTTAAAACAGCGACTTTGCAGTCTATTTTCGTATGGTATTTATTGTTGTATTCTCGTTTTCTTGTTCTCATTTGATAGAATGGAAGATACATTACAGAAATAGAGATGATTTTGATTGGTTTCACAATAACAAGTACCTTGAAATTGAGCTCAAAGTAGCGAAAATGTTCGATTTTTGACGATGTTCAAGAGTAAACAAATCACACCATGCGTCCAATACACATCAACTGGCAAGTCTAATATTCATGCACAAGTGCTCTGATATTATTTATACCATTTTTACAATGATGCAGTTGTATACATAACAATAAATCTTCTATTTTTTTTGTGAGAATAAAAATTCAAAATGGAAAGCAAAAGTAATGTAAAAGGGGCCTGGAGACGTAACTAATGAACAGAGATGTTATTTTAGTGCAAGGAATGTCTGTCTTGTTTATTATGGATCCTATTTTGAAATTGGCATCGTTTGAAATTTGTGTGAAATTGGCCAAATTGCCATTTTCTGACCACTATTTTGGGTAGTTGGAATTGGTAAATAGGCGGTTTCTTGTACTCAATCGATAGAAGAAATGGAGTTCTAGCTAAATAGCTATAATTTTAGTAGACTGAAACATTGGAATGTGCCGAAAATAGGGCTCAAAGTGGGCGAAATCGCGGATGCGTAAGTGTCATGGCTACCACTAACTTCGCGAAAGCATAATTCCGTTAGTTTTCGATCAAATTTCATAATTTTTGTGGCGTTATGATCGGAAAAGATTCTCTATCATTCCATAAGAAAATATTTTTTTTTAAATTCGTGGACCCTGAGAACGAGTTTCAAGAGACCCCTAGGACCTCCAAAGGGTTAATAGAAACTATGTAACATGCCAAGACAAAAACCCTTCTTATTACTAATTTTACAATCTAAATGTTCAGCACTACTCTCTATTTGAAACTTGTATTCATTTGTAATTGGTAGTACAATCAAATTATTCTAAACTACCTCACTATTGTAAATCTATTTAATAGCTTGAAATTTGTAATATATGCCCTGCATATTAGGGGGTTTTGGCATGTACATCTCATAACCCATTGTAATTCTTTGTATCATGTCCAAATAAACTATTATTATTATTATTAAGTATCTGTGGAGACAAAAAACGTTATCCATGGAGGCAAAGAGGATGTACGAAAGTATAGTGGTACCAACACTCTTATATGGGTGTGAAGCATGGGATGCAAATGCTGCAGCAGGAGGAGGCTGGAGGCAGTGGAGATGTCCTGTTTAAGGGCAATGTGTGGTGTAAATATTATGCAGAAAATTCGGAATGTGGAAATTAGGAGAAGGTGTGGAGTTACTAAAAGTATTTGTCAGAGGGCTGAAGAGGGTTGTTGAGGTGGTTTGGTCATTTAGAGAGAATGGATGAAAGTAGAATAACTTGGAGAGCGTATAAATCTGTAGGGAAGGAAGGCGGGGTAGGGGTCGTCCTCGAAAGGTTGGAGGAGAAGGTAAAGGAGGTTTTGTGGGCGAGGGCTTGGACTTCCAGCAAGCATGTGTGAGCGTGTTAGATAGGAGTGAATGGGACGAATGGTTTTGGGACATGACGATCTGTTGGAGTGTGAGCAGGGTAACATTTGTGAAGGGATTCAGAGAAACCAGTTAATTGATTTAGTTGGACTTAAGTCCTGGAAATGGGAAGTACAATGCCTGCACTTTAAAGGAGGGGTCTGGGATGGTGACAGCTGGGAGGGACTATTCTCAGCTGTCGTATCTGACCGCCTCTGCAAAGACAGTGATTATGTATGAGTGTGGTGAAAGTGTTGAATGATGATGAAATTATTTTCTTTTTGGGGATTTTCTTTCTTTTTGGGTCACCCTGCCTCGGTGGGAGACAGCCAACTTGTTGAAAAAAAAAAATTTATGCCCGAAATGTCTAGCATGCCTGGGCATGCTAACGGCCATCTTTGTAATTACATACTGTATTGTCATTTAAATGTAAAACACACATTGTAATTTTTACAGAGAAATAAATAAATATCAATAATAACAGGAAAAGTTGGTAGATGGATCTATAATTTCCTAACAAGTAGAACACAAAGAGTAGTAGTCAACAGAGTAAAGTCTGAGGCGGCTACGGTGAAAAGCTCTGTTCCACAATTCACAGTACTCCCTCCCATCCTGTTCCTCATCCTTATATCGTACATAGACATGGATATCAGCCACAGTGCCGTGTCTTCCTTTGCAGATGACACCCGAATCTGCATGGCAGTGTTGAATATTGTGCTGAATATTGAAGACAGAGTAAAACAACTTAAATTAAATCAAGTTTATAAAATTGCTCACAAACAGTGTCCAGAATATCTTGCTGCCAATTTTGTCAAGGCTGGGAACCAAAGCAGACATAGTACTAGGGAGAGAGCACAACTTTGTAGTTCCCACAGTCAGCAATAAAGGAATGGAACAGACTGCCTGCACATGTCAAAGGCAGTCGTAGCATGAGCCAGTTCAAGAAGAGAACCAAAAGTACCTAATGAATGTAGCGACAGAAAGGGAGGAGAATGATTTTTTATTTTTTAGTTAACACACATGTATATGTAAATAACTCTATTTACCTTATTCCTAGTATACATATATCCTTTATAATATAATGACATATATATCCTACAATGTAAAAATTAAGTATAAAAGGACCCCAATGGAAATAAGTCACTGTCTGACTTTTTGGGTTATCCTAGGTTCTCTACACATATGCTGCTATGTATGATAATGTATGTAAATGTATTTGTGTATACTTGAATAAACTTACTTACTTACTTACACCATTGAAGACACTGCAAGACTCCAAGCAGACATCAACCAAATCTTTAAATGGGCTGCAGGAAACAATATGAAGTTCAATGATGAGAAATTTCAATTACTCCGATATGGAAAACGTGAGGAAATTAAAATCTCATCGGAGTATAAAACAAATTCCAACCACACAATAGAGCGAAAAAAAAATGTCAAAGACCTGGGAGTAATCATGACAGAGGATCTCACCGTCAAGGACCATAACACTGTAGCAATCGCATCTGCCAGAAAATGACAGGATGGATAATGAGAACCTTTAAAACCAGGGATGTCAAGCCCATGTTGACACTTTTCATGTCGTTTGTTCTATCTAGGCTGGAATATTGCTGCACACTAACTGCACCTTTCAAGGCAGGTGAAATTGCTGACCTAGAAAATGTACAGAGAACCTTCACGGCATGCATAACTGCAATAAACCACATCAATTACTGGGAACGCTTGAAGTTCCTAAACCTGTACTCCCTGGAACGCAGGCGTGAGAGATACATTATTATATACACTTGGAAAATCCTAGAGGGATTAGTACCAAACTTGCACACGAGTGTCACTCCCTACGAAAGCAAAAGACTCGGCAGACGATGTAACATCCCCCCAATGAAAAGCAGGGGTGCCACTAGCACGTTGAGAGACAACACAATAAGTGTCAGGGGCCCAAGACTGTTCAGCTGCCTCCCAGCATACATAAGGGGGATTACCAATAGACCCCTGGCTGTCTTCAAGCAGGCACTGGACAGGCACCTAAAGTCGGTGCCTGACCAGCCAGGCTGTGGTTCGTACGTTGGACTGCGTGCGGCCACCAGTAACAGCCTGGTTGATCAGGCTCTGATCCAACATGAGGCCTGGTCACAGACCGGGCCGCAGGGCGTTGACCCTGGAACTCTCTCCATTTAAACTCCAGGTAATAATGGCCTGTTGGAGTGGAGAATGCGGTTAGCTCTTGGCTGTCCTCGTGAAGATGATTAGATTTTTAGATTTGCCACCGAAGTGGCTAGTTTATTGTGCACCCCATATCCATCCTGTGGATGGTAGCGCAAGAGCATATGGATACACAAAAGGCCTAGGCACTAGGCCCCAGAGGGGTTAGATTAGATTTTGCCACCGAAGTGGCTAGTTTATTGTGCACCCCATATCCATCCTGTGGACGGTAGCGCAAGAGCATATGGATACACAAAAGGCCTAGGCACTAGGCCCCAAAGGGTTAACAATTGTACATTTGGGTTCATATCTACATTTCAATTATCTGTTACAAGCAGGTATCTTATTTCATGAATAAGATATCTTGACATGTCACATAGGTTATTATATTGTCTATCTCTATATTCCTCAATAAGTGCACAATTAAGCACATAGTGTTCACGACAGTGACCATATGCCTGATCACATAATTTGCATTTAGTTTGATCATCATCTGTCTCCCAAACTGTCAGAAGTACCTGTAGCCAAGCCTAAGCCTGGCCACTACAACATCAGTCAGTCTGCTCACATTGCAAGTTGCTCCACAAACATGTCCATCTGTGCTCGCATTATCATGAGCACAGATAGGCACGTTCATGGAAATTAATTTGGATTTATATCTACAGTTCACTTATCTGTTACAAGCAAATTTAGGAAATTTGCTTAGAATAAGTGGTATCTTACCTTCACTAATAAGATATCTTGACATGTCACATAGGTTATTATACTGTCTATCTCTATATTCCTCAATAAGTGGACAATTCAGCACATAGTGTTCAAGACAGTGACCATATGCCTGATCACATAATTTGCATTTAGTTTGATCATCATCTGTGTATCTCCCAAACTGCCAGAAGTACTTGTAGCCAAGCCGAAGCCTGGCCACTACAACATCAGTCAGTCTGTTCACATTGCAGAGGGGTTAACAATTGTACATTTGGGTTTATATCTACATTTCAATTATCTGTTACAAGCAAATTTAGGAAATTTGCTTAGTACAACTGGCATCTTATTTCATGAATAAGATAGCTTGACATGTCATATAGGTTATTATACTGTCTATCTCTATATTCCTCAATAAGTGGACAATTAAGCACATAATGTTCAGACAGTGACCATATGCCTGATCACATAATTTGCATTTAGTTTGATCATCATCTGTGTCTCCCAAACTGTCAGAAGTACTTGTAGCCAAGCCTAAGTCTGGCCACTACAACATCAGTCAGTCTGTTCACTGTGGAAACTTTTTAGTCACTAAAGTTCCACAGGGTAAGTGAGCCGTAAAAGCCTTACATACCGTGGATCGGCCCTCGGGTTTATAAACCCACACTCCCAACCAAAACAACTACACACTCCAGCTTTTGAAGGTGACTATTGTGTATATTTTAATTGATAGATTTATCCACCTAGGAACACCTAGGCAAGTTTGTACAGATAGAAACTAATAGTAAGATCATTAAGGCAACGTTAGGTATTAATAGTGTAGCTCTAGCACCCTAATATAGGTAGTTATAGGCCTGAATAGGCAAGCATTAGGTTATGTTAGCTAGAGACAACTGGCAGCCCACACGAATCTAGGCAGTGTGGTGGTCAGAAATTATGACCTACGTCCTTACCAGAGCAGACCCCACACGGACAAGTCGTGCTGAGATTAGGCAGCACCCCCCACGTGACCCAACATCTGTCCTGGGGCCACGGAGGAGATCCCGAAGTACCGTGGACATCTGCCTCCATCCAGACCCTGTCACAGTAAGACTAGGCTTTCTTTCTCTCAGTATCTGGCCAGTTTCCTGGGGGAAACGTTAGTGAGTTATCTGTGGGTCTTAGGCGGACGGACGACTTGTGTTGGTATGTAACAGCGTCGTCTCCTAAGTTCAAGTCTGGAAGCTAGTGTTACTTACTGCATATATTACTCAAGGGATATCCTAGTAACCAGGGAACTCTGAGGTGCAGGCAGGACACTAATTACCCCATCTTTTGCAGACAAAGTTTCTCCACTGCACATGGTGTTAGGAGGGGTTATATATAAGGAAGACCAGGACACATACCACCCTTTTCTTTCAAGTAAGTAATCTCCCTTCTAGTATTGTGTAGGCAGTGTGGGGTTCCCCTTACTGCAATCAGCTAGAAATTTGTACCATAGCCACTTGTAAGTCTGAGAGAAGTGTCTCAGAGTGTCGGTGTCAACAGTGCTTGCACAGAGTGCAACTTACAAGAGGCCAATCCAAACAAGTTTCTACAATGGTCCTTCTTAACCGAGATGTGGAATAGCTAGTTTAGCAGACACATTAGTCTTAATTAGCTAGGCCACAGTTAATGTACCAGTCATTTTCGAAACTAGGTTAGTTTTCACACCTAGGCCCAAAGACTTACTCAGGCTAGGTTAAGCTAACTAATCAGAAGTTATTATTTACAGTAATCTACAGGCAAGCCAAGTAGGCTAGTCAAGCTGTGAGTTTAGTTATTTACAGTGATTACAAGTAAGCCAGGTTAGGTAACTTGCATATTTAATTACTTACAGTGAACTGCAGGCAGCCACAGTTAGGGTAGGCCTCTGCAATAATTATAACAGTTATAACAGCTAGGTCAGATTTAACCTAGCTATTATTTACTTTGCAAGCTAGATTCAGGCTAGTTGACACTAATTTCAACAGTGATAAAGTTAGGCTAGGTGTTACCTTCACCAGCTAACTACAATAATTGTCTAGGCTTAGTTAAGCCAAAGCTAATTACACAACATTATTCATATACTGTTTATAAGTGAATTACTGAATTTATTTTGTGCTGACCAATTGAATTTAATTTACAAAGACTACATATTTTTACTGTGTGAACTTTATTGTATTTGACTCATTTAATTTGTGATTTGCTAGCTCAGTCCTGTAATTATTTACTATTGGGTACAGGGAGTAGCTAGGTTAAGCTTTCATAACAACAATATACATTTTAGTTGGGTTTGAGGGCTAACAGTGCATGTTCAATAGAGTCAAGTCAATAGTTGTAAAGTAAAGCTGTCAAGTTTGTTGAGGGCTTTGGGAATCACTTACTCTCCCCTAATACCGTATTGTGCTGTGGGGTGGGCTAATTGACGTACAAATTAGTGACAAACTCTTAACTAAACCACAACAATGACGGGGAAGAATCAGAAAGTACTTGTCCCAGCTCTAATCCAACTAAAGCGATCTTTGAACGCTCACAAGGGACGCATAAGCAAGGCATGTAGGGAGTGCCGAGATATCAGACTAACCGACGATGTGGACTGTCAAGATCTAGGAAAGTGCTTAGAGCTTTTAGAGGGAAAGCTAGGAGCCTTGGAGACAGCCTATCTACGTTATGAGGCTGAAGCCTATGCATCAGGTGAGTCTGAGGAAATTGTTGAAGCAGTTCGGGAGGAATACGACAGCACGCGGTTGAATGTAAGGGGAGATGAGGCTCTGCAAAAGTTAGCAAAAACATTGAAGGCTGACATAGCCGGGCCACAAATAATAGTACAGGGCACACACGCCACCACAGTCCCCTAGAGTGTTACCCAGATTACCTACATTGAACTTACCAATGTTTGATGGAACTTTGACAGAGTACATTGCTTTCTGGGATCAGTTTAAATCACAGATAGATGACAGGGATGATTTGTCAGATGCCACCAAATTACAGTACTTACGTTCACAGCTCAAGGGTAAAGCCCTGGACTTGGTCCTGCATTACCAAAACACTGATATTAATTATCAACATGCCAAGGATCATCTGAAGGATGCGTTTGGCAACACAGAGGATATAAAAACTGCTATATTTTATCAATTGACTGATCTAAGGTTTGCCGTCATGACCTTCAGAGCGTAGAGAAGTTTCGCATCGAAGTCATGAGTTTGACCAATAGTCTCAAAGATTTACACGATTGGGGTGGATCGGAATGGATGGTCAGTCGTTTGATTCAGAGGAAGTTAGCTAACACTATAGTGCATGAGTTACACGTAATATACCGAACGAGCTGGTTTACAATACAACAAATTATGGAAGGGTTGGAAGAGCTCATTTCTCGCTTGAGTGTAGGGGAAAGATTGCCCGACAAGGTGAAATCGTTTGACCACGCCGGACACTCGAGAGATAGAATTAAAGCTCCCCCCGCTAGGATCGGCACCTATTATGCCCAAGACAGGCCCTCGACCAAGGGGGAAACCACTAAGACATGTGTGTTCTGCAAAGGTGAACACACTAGCACACTTTGGCATTGAATGGAAGTTTCATAGTAGGGATAACTCAGTAACGGTCCCAGATTTTCGCTTAGCAGATTACAATGGACTTAGAGAACATTTATCATCTGTGGACTGGGGTAATGAAGAGAGCTATCAATATGACAGTTTTCTGAACACTATACATGCTGCCCAAAGAACATTTATAACTCGTCGGTTCTCTGAACCATTCATTCACATCCTGTCTGACACTGCAACATCTTGGTATCTTAATACAGGGATTTCTTCGCTTGCCTATTCCTTGAGCAGACCTACTTCCACATTGAACAAATGTGACACCTCCTACAACTGCTGCACCTCTCCTGTCTACAGTATATAAGATTTCTCTGCTCATATGCTGTTATTCTATTCAAGATTGATGGACTGACAACATCAACTCAAGATTGAGGGACTGACAACCTCACCTCCTCCTGTTCTTTACGATTCTCCTTTGTATGGACTGATGAAGCCACTGTGTGGCAAACGTTTCCTCAATAAAGATACCCAAGTGTTGCATATGTGTCTAATTTACCAACATTTATCCCATATAAAGAAATTAGATCGAATAGAAATGACCCAAAATGGATGAATAATAGGCGTATCAAAAGAGGTGAGGTCATCTTATGAATCAGTATATTGACATTAAGAGGACGTTAAAAGGGGATAAGAAAAGCTAGCGGGACTACGAAATTAAAGTTGCTAGGGATTCGAAAACTAACCCAAAAGTTTTCCAGGTGTATAGAACAAAAGTTAGAGATAAGATAGGTCCCCTTAAAAATAATTATGGGTATCTTACTGACAAAGAGAATGAAATGTGCTCTATCAGTGGTGGACCGACTTAACTAAGTGAAGATGTGTCTTGTGTGCTCTTTGTGAATCTGAACAAGATGTCCTCTCTTGAGCTACTCTACCAGCAGCTGAAGGAAGAACTGAGGGTAGCTAAGCTTGAGATACAGCGACTGACTAGGAAAACAAGAGGATTCGAGTAATCCTCCTGTTGAGAATCCTCAAGCCAAGAAAGGAACCTGGACAGTGGCTGGAATGCATGGGACAAAGTTAAAGATAAAGAGGATGGATGGAGAGGTAGAATCAACGAAGAACCAGAAACCTGTTGTGGAAACATCGAACCGATTCTCTGTGTTACCCGATGAATGTGAGTCGACTACAGGGAACGACACCAAGGAAGGTAAGAACATTGTTCTTGTTGGGGATAGTCAAATTAGGTATATGGATAGGGCCTTCTGCTTGAAAGATAAAAGTAGGAGACAGAGGGTTTGCTTTCCTCGGGCTGGGATGGAAGATATTGTTACCGTCTGCGACATCATGAGAGGTAATGGGAGCAATCCTATTATTTGTCTCAGTGCTGGAGGCAACAATGTTGGCAGACGTAGGAGTGAGGACCTGACTAGCAGGTATAGGTCAGCAATAGACATAATTAGGAAGAAGGGTGGGAACCCTGTCATATGTGGTATTTGCCAAGGAGAGGAGTTGGAGATGAATGGCTGTCCAGGGCAATTGGTGTCAATTGCTGGCTGGACAAACACTGTAAGGATAATGCAGTACCATTCATTTGCAACTGGGACCACTTCTATGGCCGAAATGCATGTATGCCAGGGATGGGGTTCACTTATCCAGGGCAGGTGTGGATTTTCTTGCTAGCTCAGTTGAGGGTGTTGTTAGGACTTTAAACTAGGATTAGTTAGAGGTATGGGTTTAGAAATGGGAAATACTGAATGTCGAAATATAGATCTAGGCTTTGATATAAAAAATCTTAACAATAACAAGGACAGTAATAGGTATAGTGGAAAAACAGAATGGAGCAGGAAGGGTAAAGAGAAAGGAGGGTCTTTAAAAGTGTATTATACAAATAGTCGTAGTGTTAGGAATAAGATGGACGATTTGAGATTAGTTGCAAGTGCAGGTAACATTGATGTATTTGCCATAACTGAGATGTGGTTCAATACGAAAAATAGGGACATGCCTGCTGAATGTCATATACAGGGTTTTAAATTGTTCCAAGTAGACAGAAGTTTCGGGAAGGGGTGGAGTGGCACTGTATGTCCGAGATCGCTTGAACTGTTGCATAAAAGGGAAGTTTTAGTTTGATATCTTTATTATGCACCCCATACCCATCCTGTGGGCGGTAGTCAAAAGATTACAGAGGTAATAATGGGTCCAGGGACTGGACCCCAAAGTTATGATAGCTGAGCAAGTTACAAAGGTAATGAACTAACAAGCTACAAAGGTAATGAACTCACAAGTTACAAAGGTAATGAAACATGTAAGTAAATTTACTTACTTACGTTTATGCATGGTTACAATCATGAACAAATTATAACGCAATGAACACTTCACTAGTCTACACCCAGTCACAACTGTAATGAGTTCTTGGTGCAAATTTTATTGTTGGGTCACACATACACACTTACATATACACATACACACACACACATACACACACATATATACATACACACACACGCACAACAACAGGCCCAGACTTAAATCGACATGTGCACAGGACAAAAAGGCAATCAACACGCGCGCGCGCACACACACACACACACACACACACACACACACACACACACACACACACACACACACACACATACACACGTAGCAATGCTTTATTTACAGGAGCAAAGTCAGGGTATTTTTCCAGAATGGTCTGTAATATACCACTGTGGATAAAATACTTTGACATATCTTGAACATTTCTGAGTGAGTTGTCTCTGAATTCATTAATTTTGTCGCACTCCAGTACATAATGACGCAGGTGTGACAATAATCCAACTGACAAAGTTTACATTTTGTTTGGTCTACATCTGGTGGTTGTGATTTAACCTGCCAAAGATACTTGTAACCCACCGGAGGCGGGCGGTGGTGACATCCAAGAGTCTGCTTATTTTGTTGGATGCACCATAGACATGTGCTCCTCCTGCATGATAGAATGATGATAGATGGACTGACTGGGGCTGGGATGGAGGATATTGTTAGCCGTCTGGACGACATCATGAGAGGTAATGGGAGCAATCCTATTATCTGTCTCAGTGCTGGAGGCAACGATGTTGGCAGACGTAGGAGTGAGGACCTGACTAGCAGGTTTAGGTCAGCAAT
>WNWK01028503.1:0-25313 GCA_009830355.1 Cherax destructor | reverse complement strand
CCGGTGTCTAGTGGTATTTGGGGAGGATGTGTCTTTAATATGACATACTGGTACCTATTATGGGTAGGTTTTTGAGGTTTTAGTGTGACCTCTTATTCCATAGTGGTCAAGTTTGTGGGTAGGATGCCGGGGTTTACTGTGTCAAAAGCTTTCCTTAAGTCAAAAAAAAGCCCTAGTGGATTTGATACTGAGCCCTCGAACATTGTGGCCTCTGGGTAAGGTAGTAACATTGTATCCAGACGCTCGGGGTTTGAAAGGAATGTCAAAGTGTTGTGTCGAGGCCAAGAGTTTACGTCCCATTAAAAATTTAAACCCCCTTAAATTTAAAGGGAGTTCATCAATTGGAACAAAACCCCTGGGAAAGTGCCCGAGTGATGTTGAAGACGACACAGACCGGGGGATACCAGAGACGAAAGTGTGGTTCGGCCTCCAGGAAGACGCTGTTCAGTCCGGGGGCTGGAAACTCCTGTTGCAAACTGACTGTTTGAATCGTCTAACAACGAACTCTGCCCGGCCGCAGTGGGGAAAAATTTTGGGTTTTTTCCCCAAAAGGTTATACTCATGCCTTTCTAATGTGAATATTCTTAATGTGGGCTGTTGGTTCGTATTTTTTTGAATGAGGAAAGAACCACGCGAGGGGGTGGCGGGGGGGTACGGGGTCATACGAGGACAGTCGCTCGTGGGATAAAAGGGAATGGATGAACGATGGGTGGGTCGGGAATAATGGAGATGGAAATCGGCGTTTACATGACCAAATCGGGTTTAGGGGCTTCTTCAAATAGTGAATTTTGGGAATATTCGCCGAGATAATGTGGGACATGAAGCCCAAGAAACTAAAATAAATGATAATATGAAAAGTGACACGCCGCATGGCGTGATGGCGGAAATGTCGTCGCTTCATCAGCGCACCCCCAATTATTAATGGATTAACTTCTAACGAGGGAAATTAATGGGACATTAAACCGACGGAATAGTTTTAAAGTGTTGCGTATAAACTCTACTGTAGGGGTTTAGTGAGAGGAAAAAAAACCCTCCCCCGACCAACCACGTTAAAAAAGGGGTCTCGGGGGAAGGGTTCAAGGGATCAATCTTCTCTTGACTCATGGGGAAAACCCAAACATCATCGCTTGCCGGAAGAATAATCTAAGAGGACCACGAACCCTGAAGAATAGCAAAGAATGTTGTTTCTTCCCCACTGTAAGTACTCTTATTGTCTTAAACCGTCTGGCCAGTAGGTATGTTGGGATAATGGGGTTTGCGGGGGGAATGATAATGATGGGATCTTCGGGAACAGCAATGGCACAGATAAAGGGTGAGTGTTTTTAAAAGTTGTACTTTTTCCTCCTTCCCCCCAATCAGCGAATTAACCACAGCCCAAAAAAATTTAACAATCCGAACCATTGGTGTTACTCATTCTTAATAAACGGGAAAAAGGGGATAGATGTGGATTTAGAGTGAGAATAAAAAAGGGGGCCCCCCTTAAATGTGACCGGGAGGGGGGGCTTTTTTTTCTCAAGCCCCCAACGGGGTAACGCAAAATTATCTAGTCGGTCCCCCCGGGAGTTTATTTGTTGTAAGGGGGGGGAAGCCCAACAGGTAACTTTAAATTTTCCCCCACAATGTTGGTGGTTGCCCCGAGGAAAAAAAAGAAGATTGATCCCTTGAACTCTCTTACACCACGAGCCCGGGGGTTTTTTTCGTGGTTGGTCGGTAGTGTTTTAAACCCCTCACTATCCCCCCTTTTTTACATTTTTTACCTAACACTTTAAAACTATTCACCCGTCGGTTTAATGCCCCCAATTTAACCCCCGTTAGAAGTTAATCAATTAATAATTGTGTACGATGAACACGATTGAACCGAACATTTCCCCCATCAACACACCTAATGGCGGCGTTTTTCATATTTAACCATTACCCACTCTATTATTGTAGTTTCTTGGACTTAATGTCCCACATTATCCCCCGGGGAATACCCCCAACATTCACTATTGGAAGGGGGAAAAATTAACCCGATTTGGTCGTTGTAAACGCCGATTCTCATCTCCTTATATCCAGAGCCTCCCATCGTTCTACCTTCATCCGCTTATCCCACGAGACAGACGCCCCCTCCCCCGTATGACCCAGCTCCGCGTACCCGCCACCTGGCGATGGTTCCTCCCCATCCCCAAGAAAATACGAACCAACAAAAATTAAGAATATTCACATTAGAAAGGCTATCGAGTTTTTGGGGGAAAAACCCCCCAATATTTTCCACAAAATTCCCAAATACTATATTACTACTACAAAACTATTTTTTTATACTACGACTACTACTCCAACCACACACTACATTTTTAACTACTACGACACACACTCATTCCCCCTACTACATTACACACACTACATTACTACACACACTACATTACTACACTATTACGCACTAGCCCGCATTTTCCCTTCCCCGTATTACAAGATCTCCTTTGATAAAAACCCCCCAAAAATGTTATTATTATTATTAGTATTGTAATTAGTATTAATAATATTATTTTAATACTAATAAATTTTAAAAAAATTTTTTTAAACAATATTAATAATATTATTATTTATATTAATGGTGGGGGCCGCTTATCGTAAGAACCCCCAGTATCTTTGGAATGGCATACACTGAGAATTAATGTACAAAAATGTTTTTTAAATATGACCCCCTCAGCTTTTTTGCGTACTGTTATCCGCTACAGTGACGCAAAAACCCTTTTTCGTACATCCCCGTGACGCCAAAACTCACCACGAGGTGGCTGCACCAGATTTCCCCCAAATTTTTTTTTTTTTTTAAAATTTTTTTAAAATTTTAGTATGAAATAATTAATTGTAATTTTTCCATCAGTTGATGAGTGTGGGGGTGGTCATTCACAAGGCACGCGTCGAAGAAATCCCAAAAACGGCAGGAAAAATCATAGTTCGTGTGTTATTCTCAACCAAAAAGGGGGCTTCTGTGCTGATGATTTCTGGGGGTTTTTTTTAGCCTCGGCAACCCTTTTAAGGCCTTCCTCCGGGGCCCCCCTTTTAGAATCGTTCCCAGAATCCCCCCTTTTTTAAATCGTTCCCCGGGAAAAACCCTTTTTCAGAATCTTCTTCTTCGGGCCCCTCTTCAGAATCTTCCTCGGAGCCCTCTTCAGAATCTTCCTCAGGCCTTCTTCAGAATCTTCCTCGGAGCTCTCTTCAGAATCTTCTCAGGCTCTCTTAGAATCTTCCTCGAGTCTCTTCAGAATCTTCCTCAGGCCTTCTTCAGAATCTTCCTCAGGCCTTCTTCAGAATCTTCCTCGGGCCTTCTTTGGGAATGTTCTTCGGAGCCTTCTTCAGAATCTTCCTCGGAGCTCTCTTCCAAGTCTTCCTCGGAGCCTTCTTCAGAATCTTCCCCATAATCACTCTTCATGACTCTCAGTATATTTTTCTAGAATTTCTAACAAAGAATCCATGACAAAGCTTAAGTTCAGGACGCTTTTCACATTGGCTTTGCATCATTGCCATAGCAAGGTATTTTAGCTCTCTGGGAGCAGCCTTATCTTCTATCATTTCATAAACTTGAAGGATAATCATTCCCAAAAGAAAAAACATCACAACTTTCTAATGCTTTGCTGCAGTGAGACTCCGGAGGTAGTAGGGGCTCTTGATTTTGGAAAGACCCTCCCAATCCAGTCATAGCCAGCCATGCAGACCAAATAACGTCCTAAACACGAAGGTTGAAGATGCTGTCAGAACTGGAAAACCAACATGGATACCCAGCTGACTGACTATTTTTCTAACCAAGAAGTAAAAATAGACAAGATAAGTTATCAGCGCGGTAATAGTGGCAGTGCACTCTTTCAAGTGGTATAAACCATACCAACTGCAAGATGCTGCTCTTCAGACATAAAGACCACTTAAATTTGGTAGTAGGGGGCATCTGAAATAACAGAATCACGTTATTTCACACAAGGAAAAAAAAGAGTGTTATGTAGATTTCACACGATAGAAGAAAAACAGATCTTTTTAAAAACATCAATTAATGCAAAAGATCTCTTTTAAACAGTGCCCACAAAAAAACGTCAGAACCTTCCCCAGAGTATGAAAGCAACGGAGAATAAAAACCCCAGTGCCCCCGAAAAGGGGAAAAACCCTGTTAAAAAAAAAATGTAGGCCGTGTTTACTATATCACGAATAAAAATGAACTGTCCACTTTCCTTCGAGATGCTAACCTTACAGAGTTTTGAAAAATCAATGACCAATCCTTAGTCGGGTTAGTGAAAAGTTGTATTAGTAACTGCAATCAAATCTTACATTTTCCCAAAACTGATTATATATTAATGTAATTAATTCATTTTTGTTCTAATAATCTGCTCCTCACTATTTTAAAATTTTCCCCACAAATATAATTGTACATCCTATTTTTATATATATATCTTTTAACGTCTCTTTAAATTTTTACTTTTATTTTTATTTTTAATACAAATCTATCATTACCTTTTCCCAACCCTATCTATTTACAATATTAGTATACTTTTACTTGAAATTATACAACCTTTTCATTTTTTGTTTTTTTTTTTTTATATTTTTATAATCAAACAATTACCTTATTGTGTATGTGACTTAGTTTATTTTTTCTTATAAGCTATTTCCAAAAAAGGGCAATTATTTACTCATATTTTTAAATACCTTTTACCAAGAAAAATTCCAGTCACTTTATTTGTAATTGATTATATTCAAACAACTACCTCATTGATATGGCACTTTATTTTTCCCTTTTATAAGAAACCTGATAGTGCAATCATTTACTTATATTTTATAAATCCCTTTTTACCATTAAACTTCAGTCATTTTAATATTCAATTTAATCAAAACTACTTTTAATATTAGTAAAACGTTTTAACTTCTAGTTCAATAGCTCTTTCTTCATTAACCTCTTATTGCCTTTCATATATAAAAGTTTCACCAGTCCCAAATTGAATAAAAATTTTTTTTTCCATCCCAAATTTAATATAGTCTGAAGTTGTTCTAACCATTCATTGACAGTTAAATTAGTATATCATTAACATTATTCAAATATCCTAATACCGTAATTCCTGTAAAAACTTGCATAATTGTGTTATCATTAGGGAAATAAGACTTTTAAACTAATAATCATTAAGTTTAGCAAATCTATTGTTCCCAAGTATTTAATCACATTAATTCCTATGATTAAAGGGATTGATCCTGATATCAACCATTATTAAATGACTTACACGACTCCAAAGCAATTGTAACTATTACACAGCTGATCAAAAGAAAATTACTCAGGCCAACAATACAACTATCTTCAATTACAATGTTAGATCGTTGAGCAAACATTATGACTCACAATACTTTTCCCAAACCTACAGTCCAATATGTCCCAAACATCACACTCACTGAGACCTGGCTAAAGCCTGATACTACAGGTATCTATGCCATCCCAGGTTACACAGCCATTCACAACCTTTTAGGACAGACCAGCGGGGGGGTGGCATTTTATTATACAGATAATCGGGGGTTGTATCGAAATTTTGACAAAAGGGGTGAACATGGGGGAATATATTATAGCTAAATTTAAATCAAAAAACCTGCAAAAAACCCCCACAGTGATAAACATCTACAGATTACCCCAGTCAAACATCCGCCACTAAAAAAATGGAATGATATGATTCACGCCTTAAAAGATTTTGTTCTCACAGGAGATTTCAACATATTCCCCAAGACCCGATAACTGGATTCCACACTATGAGCAACTGCTTATTACTACAACAATATCAAAACCCAAGAATCTCCGATAATAGTACCTCGTTATAGACCATCTGGGCTAACAAAATTCCCTCTAAAATCGGTAATCACAGAAAACACCACAGACCACTCCTACCTTTCTCTTAACTAACCTAGGCATTCTGCCCCAAGAAATTCAAAGTTCCCTTTCCCAGACTACATAATGAGTCTGTTTTAAATAATTTTATACCCTTTTATGACGAACATTGACGGGCCCAATGAATTGGAAACGCATTCAGATACTAATGAATGCATCAAAAACCCTTTCTTAAAAAAAACAAAACCCTCTATAACAGACATTGCCCAAAAAAACAAACAGATCACAGCTAGAGACTTAACAATCCTAGCAACAGCACCCTTTAAAATCCATAAAGAGGCACCAATATAAAAAACAATATAGGGGCCCTAATAAGAAAATCCAAACCCATCATCCTAACTAGCCTGATAAAGGTCCAAAAATTGTTTAAGAACAGACTCAGACCGTAAGGTGATATGAAAAGACCGGGAAAACCTATCTACAATTCTGGGAAAAAAAAAAGATATCCACGAACAATACCATAAAAATTTAAAAAACAGAAACCCCTACTTCACAGGACAGCAAACAGACTTAATTTTTTCTTCCCACCATGGAAAGAATCTAGCGAGTAGGATCAAAAGCTCGACTCGTCCAACAGACTACCTCAAACACCTACAGATACACTTTTTCTAGCCCCCCTACCAACTCATGATTCCTTAACAACCCTTAAAAACAAAGCAGGAGCATAAACAGCTTACCCCCCCTTATGTACAAAAGTTCACAGGTACTGTCCCCAAATTATAGCAGCATTATTCAATAAACCATTAAACTTCCTTCCCATCAATTCTCAAAATAGCTATCCCCCGAATCCCCAAAAGGGGTACCAAACTGACGAAAATTTATAGCCCAATCTCAAATTTACCACTGCTTTCTAAATCTTCAAAAAATTAATTCAAAACAGATCTTTTCCCTACCCGTCTCAATTACTAAACCCCTGTCAATTTGGATTCAGGACCAGCAGAGCACAAACGTGCTGTAACACATGTTAGAGTTATCTCACTTGAGAAAGAAGTTCGCTGGATTTCATAGACCACAAACCCATTTGATACACAACCTTGATTTTGTCACAAAATTAGCACTATGAGGGGGCCCCCCTCAACACCTAAGTCGTACCTTAGAAAAGAAGTCAGTACGTGAACACAAATGGAGAGAACTTTCCACACACAAATTACATGGTGTCCCTAAAAGGTGGTTTTCTAGGGCCCTCCTGTTCCTCATTTACATAAATGACCTACCGAATGCATCACAACTACTCAAACCCATTTGTTTGCAGATGACACAACATATGTCTTCCCCACCCAAATCCAGTCGTACTACCCAAACAGTTCATCCCCGGAATTACGAATACCCCACATGGATGATGACAAATGTTACCCCAATACGGAAAGACCTACTCTTTTCATTTTGGGAAACAAAGCTGCAAATGTTCCATTTAACATAACGAAATGGTTCACCCATCACAAGGCTCACAGAGGGAAAAATTCTAGGAATCCCCCTTGACAGTAGTCTTAAATTCCAAACACACATACAACAAATTTCCAAAATTTTCCAAGGACAGTAGGTATATTATCTAAGATATTTTATGTGCCACCCCAGCTCTCTTTTGCTATATCATTCTCTTATCTACCCTTATTACCTGGAATCTGTGTGGGGCTAACAACATTAAATCACCTCGACCACTCATAACCCAGAAAAGGGGCTCCCGTCAGGATGATAAAAAATTTCCCCACTCTGGACAGCATACCCCACCTATATTCAGAACCAAAACTACTCACCATAAAAAATATTCATACCTATTCATGTGCCTTTTACATACATAAAAATCTACATCAATATTAACCCCCCCGCTCAGAATTTCCTCAAAATTTAATAGGTCCCACGAACATGGCAAGACACAGATCACTTTGGCATACCTGAGTCCATACTACAATGTAAAAATTCTATCACATAAGGGCCCCAGAATCTGGAAATTACCAGTAAAATCAAAACCTTTCGGAAAATCCCAATTTAAGACTCTTCTCAAAAATCACCTACCACCTATACTAAATACTCATACTGTAACAAACTTTCAAACCCCAAAATTATTTTACTTAAGATGATCTCAATTTGTTTTGTTCATCCTCCTTAACACTTGTTGTTCATATCATCATATTGTCATTTAAAATCTTATAGTATCATCATTTTCTTAATTTGAAATAAAATATATATCTAGAAGAAACTTAAAAACCCATTTCTTGTATTGTTATTATCTTTTGAAGATCAACATACTGTAATTTGAAATAAATTATACAACAGATTAAAACTCAACCAATTTTCTTGTATTGTCTTTTTTAAAGTATGTATAACCATATAATAATTTAAAAATAAGAACTAGAATAAACAAAAAATTTCTTTAGCATTAAGTACTTAGTGAATAAGTCTCAGAATAAACTGCCCCTAATGCCATGGCATGCCAGTGCTCTCCCTTTCATTACAGTTTTATAATTGTAACTACCAATAACATTTTTCACTTGTAACATGCATTGAAATAAAAATTATTATTATTATTATTATTAATAAGTTCTGTGGCACTCTCATAAAAAAATCATTTAGGTTTTTGATTTTCGTCTGGTTAATCTCCAAAGACGAGTCATACTGGGGGAATAACTCACTCATTTTTCCCTTGTGTCATCTGGGTAGGACCCATCCGGTTTAAGTAGGAAATTCGTTGGGTTTTTCTCGACTTTGTTTGCATAGGAAAAAAAAATATAGGGGTTTTTTTCAATTTCATTTATGGCCTTGTTCTTCCTGTCTCTTTATTCCTATAAGATTCTTTTTGTTTTAATTGATTTTCTATTTCTCGACTAGGGGTCCCTACGTATTTCAGAGATATTGGCCTCCGTAACCTTTTCCCTTATTCTGTGCCTTCGCCTGTATAGGGGGCCCCTCTCTTTTTAATTTTCCCTCTTTCCTCCTTTTCCTTAGAATTTGCCTTGAGCAAACCTCAAGTACCAAGAGTTAATTTGTTCTAGACATAGGTTGGGATCCCCTGATGCTTAGGCAATCTTCCCAGTTTATATCATTAGGACGGTTTACTTGGTCCCACCTTATGTTTTTGTTATTGAATTTGGGTGGAAGTCCCGGCTGATCACATTTTGTTGATCTGGAGCCCCCGCATGCATGTGGGACCTCTTTTAAATTTTGTGATCTATATATTGTTTTTGATATGATAAATTTTCGTACGATCATCATTGTTTGAAGATGAGGTCAGCGTACTCAAATTTTTAGGCTCTACTATTTGCGGGTTTTAAGTGAATTTGGGGCAGAGATTTAAAAGTTCATGCTGTGTAAATTTTTCATCTGACTGCCTCTGGTGTTATCTCTTCTACCACATTACCATTACCTTTATTGTCATGGGGTGTGACCAGCTCTATGACTCATTATCTTTGTAACTTGTCATGATTGTTGGCCAGCCTACCTGGGCTCATTCCCTTTTGTAACTTGTCATGATTGTGAAGCTCTACCTGGAGCTCACATTAACTTGTCATGATTGTGCCCAGCTCTAATTCATTACCCGAACTTGTCATGATTGTGACCAGCTCTAATTCATTACCTTTGTAACTTGTCATGAGTGGACCAGCTCTACCTGGAGCTCATACCCTGACTTGGTCATAATTTTGTGAATAGATCTATTTCCCATTACCTTTGTAACTTGTTCAGCTATTCAAAACTTTGGAGTCCAGTCCCGGGACCCATTATGTCTCTGTAATAGGGCTACCTCCAGGATGGTAGGGGGTTGCATAATAAAGATATTAATAACTAACAGACAACTCATTCAGAAATGTTAAAAAATTTGGGAAAGTATTTTATCCACAGTGGATATTACAAACCATTCTTTAGAAATACTCTGACTTTGCTCACTGTAAAAAAGCATTACCACTTGTGTGTACTCACCAAGGGTTGCAGGGATCGAGACAGCCCTGTCCAGTGGGGGGCTCACCTAGTTGTACCACTAATTGTGGTTGCGGGGGCAAGACTCAGCTCCAGGCACACACACACACAACATGAGCAGTCAGGAAGTGGAGATAGATAAATTGCTGGGGGGAGATGGTTGCTGTGTTGTAGGATTTTCTTGGTATCCATCTGCATTTTTAGTGATGGCGGCGAATGTCGATTTCTGGCTGTTCTTTTTCCATCTGTTATCTTCTGGGAGAGTACTTTTTCCTTAGAAGACATTTTGCTGCATGGGTATGATGAGTACCCTTGCAGTTGGGCAAAAGGAAAAATTTGGTGGTGGAACATTGTGGGGGTTATGGCCGTTTTTCACAGTTGGTACAGAGCTTCTTTCCTTTCGGGGGACATTCAGGCGTGGTGGTGGAGAATAGCAGGTCCAGGCGGGCAGACGTGAGCAGGGAATCCTGGCTCGATGTGTCTGGGATGGATGTGGTATTTAAAAGATGGCTAGGCCACGACGGGGCTCTGGTAGCCATGTTGATGTTGGAAGGGAGTTGATCATTGTAGAAGCGTTTGGAATTTTAACGATGTTATCAATCGAGGGCCCAAAAGTTTTGTTCCTCGATAAGTCTTGGCTGCAGTCGATAGGGGAAATGATGAGCTTGTCCAACCGTTTGGCGAAAACGGAAGTTTCACCAGCGAAGCTGAAGGAGAGATGGTGAATTGTCGGTCACTGAGTCCCTTTATAGAAGTGTCTCCATCATTTAGAAGCTTCATGATCGTCAGTACAGACGACAATGGGGAAAGGGCCCAGGCACTAGGCCCCGGGTTAAAAATTGTACATTTGGTTTATATCTACATTTCAATTATCTGTTAAAAAAATTTAGGAAATTTGCTTAGTACAATTGGTATCTTATTTCATGAATAAGAATCTTGACATGTCACATGGGTTTTTTATACTGTCTATCTTTATATTCCTCAATAAGTGCACAATTAACACACAGTGTTAAGACAGTGACCATATCCCGATCATAATTTGATTTAGTTTGATCATCCGGGTTTCCCCAACTGTCAAGCTTTCAGCCGCCTAAGCCTGGCCACTACAACATCAGCGTCTGTTCAATTTCAAGTTGCTCCACAAACATGCCCATCGGGGGATTACCAACAAACCCCTGGCTGTCTTCGGGATGGGCGGGGACCTAAAGTCGGTACTGACCAGCCAGGCTGGTGGTTCGTACGTTGGACTGTGTACAGCCAGCAGTAACAACCTGGTTATCGGCCTGGGCCAACATGAGCCTGGTCACAGACCGGGCCGGGGCGTTTACCCCCGGGAAATTTTCTCCAGGTAAACTCTGTGCTCGCATTTTCGATCACGAAGGCACGTTCATGAATAATTTGGATTTATATCTACAGTTCACTTATCTTTATAAGCAAATTTAGGGAAAATTTGTTATAAAAGTATCCTACCTTCACTAATAAGATATCTTGACATGTCACATGGGGTTATTATACTGTCTATATCTATATTCCTCAATAAGTGGACAATTCAGCACATAGTGTTCAATACAGTGACCATATGCCTGACCCAAAAATTTTGCATTTAGTTTGATCATCATCTGTGTGTCCCCAAACTGCCGGGTTTGTAGCCGGCCTAGTCTTTCGAGTGGAGGTGAAAATTTTAAACCCTCAGGCAGGTCTTTCCGGGCCTCCACTTTTCCCCCGAGAAGATTTAATTTTTAAATTTTGCCACCGAAGTTGCTAGTTTATTGTGCACCCCATATCCATCCTGGGGACGGTAGTGAAAAGAGCATGGACACAAAGGCCCTAGGACTAGGCCCCAAATGGGTTAACAATTGTACATTTGGATTTATATCTACATTTCACTTATCTGTTACAAGCAAATTTAGGAAGCAAAGCATAGTAAAAAGCAAATTTTACCTAGCGACTTAAGAAAAATTTAAGAGCACAGCTTCGAACTTTTTGGCTACCAGAGACGGTTTTTTAATGGGACATTCCAGAGGTTCACCAAAAACATAGTAAGTTTGTGCTGATTTATTTGTCCCACAGAGTGAAAATTCGTTGACTTTTGAAGGCAGGTGAGAAGTGTTTAGTGGTGGGTTTGGAGTAACTATTTGCATGAGTTTTGTAGATATCGCTGACCCAGGACAGTGAGTGAGCATCAGTTACTAACGTAGGTTGAGCAATGTACGAGGAACAGAAGCCCGACCTGGGGGGTGATTTGAGGGCACTATAAGACTCGCATGCCACTTACACCCATATTTTTTGTCTGGTGAGGTGAATGCCCCTTACCCCGGTCCCCCCTATTCACCAGTATATTTAACTGATCGCCTTTATCGCCCCAGGATGCTTTTTTCCCACTCGACTGATAACTCTTCTCGAACCTATCGTTGGATCCGGCATCATTGTTGCGGGAACCCCATGTGTGAGCTGGGGTTTTGATCTACCGGTGAAACACACAGAGTTTTTGAAGTGGCTCTAGGCCTTCCTTCACGCCTCCCCCCCCTTTCCTTGAGGAACACAGCCATTCGTCTTTATTTCTTATGGTCTAGAGGCGGATCTTGCCTGCCACATAAGTGCAGTCCCCTGTCAGTCCTGCCAGCGTTCCATTTCTCCCTCAGTAAGAATGTGTCTCCTGTGTGCCTATTTGCCTGCTACAAGAAAACTCCAAGTGGTTGACAGGGGTTTAGCTAACATTCAAGCAGGCTTGAAAAAAAAATTGCAAGCCAGCGAAGGGAGGGGGTTGTATTGCTCTCCCTGGTCAGACGGATTTCTTGTGGAATGCCTACTTGAGCAAAGATTTAACCAGGGCACGGATTATTACCTGGCGGTGATCTTCCGCACAAGGGATAGCCTCGGGATATCTGGTGACCGTATCCATGATAGAAAAAAGATCGGGTTCCTTGCAGTCTTAAAGGTCCTACACAGTCGATTTTAAGGCAGAAAGGACCCCGGGAGCAGGGTTTGGGAAACCCAAAAGGTGCAGGAGGCGGGTATGGGCGGTTTCCAGCCAGGGGGCATACATGGCATTCCTTCAGATCTAGTAACTCTCATACATCTTGGGCTAGTAAAATTGTTTCCTTATTTTTCCTAGTTCTTTTGATCCCTAGATGTCACCAAGTACTATGAGCAAATTCAAGAACAAAAGGGCCTGGAAGATTTTGGTAGACAACTAAGTCTCGGTATGAATTCAGTCGCTTAACTACTTTTTCTTCTTTAGAATCGTACTGTCAAAAAAAACAGTTATCTTCCTCTTTGGGCCCGTGTCTTCGACACAGCAGATTTTCTACACGATTAATCGAAATCTATTGTTTTTAGCCGGATTAAATTAAACTCTATCCAAACTCCTGATTTCAGCAAAGGGGAATAGAAAGTTAAATGTAGGGCGGGGGGCTAGAGACATCAGTCGTTAAACCACTAAATAGCAATCGATCCCATATCTTCATCATCCTTGGGGTTAGAAGGAAAGACATTTGCTGAGGGGTCATAGCCTAGTTACTACATTAAGGAAATAAGGAGCCTTTTAAACCCTAGAGTATAATTTATATCAGAGTTATTTTAACTATCGGTTCTGGACACCTCATGAGATATATCATTTCCTAAGAGTAAATCTATCCAATGGGAACGACGGAGGACAATACCGTGATCCATCAACATAATGAGAAGTCCCAAGTAAACCCGGCAAAAATTTTTATGGGGGGCCTCCGTACGCCTCTAAAACCCCTTCTAATTCAGGGTCATTTTTTCTCTGATAGGTAACATTTCCCCCCCTTAATGAGAGATATAACAACCTTTTTCTCGAGGTGGTAATATCAACTAACCTTTGGGTCCAATCCAACTTTTTTCCCTTTTGAGAGGTATGGGGCCATTGCCCCTGCACGAGACTAGAGAGGGTGTTCCGAATCTAGTCACGAGGCTGATGGTCATTTGAAGAGATGAAGTCAACTGTGAGTTAGTAGTTTTGGGTGTTTATCCCGTAGGAAAGCACCTGCGTTGGGTAAGTCCTTTCTTTGGGGATTCTTCAGGTCTCTACTTCTCTTAAAACACTGACCTTTTTGGGGTCCTGTCTTTCCCAATACTGACAGAATAGGTCTTGATTCAATCTTCTTTCTGCTTTTGGAGCCTCTTCCCAGACCAAATTTCTTCCTATCATAGGTGGTATAGACTTTCCATCGTGGGAGGACCAATGAGTATTCCTCTCACGGGGTATTAGGTTTTTTTTGGGAGTCAGAACTTATCCGAATTCTTGGAGTCCGCAACTGTAGTGTCACCTCTAACGCCATGGGCCGTTTCTGATAGCTTGAAAGTAGAATGTCCAATCAGGTAAGTGCGAGACGTTCAGGTAGATAAGTAAAGAAATCCCAGTAGGATCATTTGAACCAATTCTTTCAGAACAATCCGAGCTCTTGCCACCCCAGCGGTTGTTTTTCGGCAAACTCTAGCCACGATTAGGGGATTGTCGAGTCAAGTTTGGGAAAAAGATTTTGGAACTCACTGGTAGTAACTCAAAAAATTGTCAAAAATGTTTTTTTCACCACATCGAGTCCGAATATTGATCGAACGGCAACTTGCAGGCCAACTTTGACCCTTTTCTGAAGGGTCGTGTGTAATAAGGCGGCCCAATTCCTGACCCCGGTGCATCATTTGCGCCTGGTTCTCAAATGCTTCGAAGGGGGGATCAAGATTTGTCTCGCTGAACTTGGGGACTAGAGAAGCAGTCGGGAAGATCAAAGTTTCGGACCCCCCCCCCCCCGACGCTCTGACGATTCCTTCGTAGTTGCCGTCGTTGGTATTTGGTTTCCCTTTGGGAAATCCTCTTGATTTAGTTTTTTTTGGATTTTAAGCCCTTAGTTTGTAGAAGAAGAATTCGTTCAACCAATCACATGTTCATGGGGAGAGTCTCGGGAATCTGATGATGGAGGATTCCCGTCCGTTGTTATTGACCCAGTTTCAGGGGGGCTGGAAAAGGGAGGTGAGAGCGGGAAAGGCAGGTTCTGCCATATTCCAGGCGTTCGTCTCATCTTGACTGATTCTCTTTTCCCTTGATTCTCTGGACGTTTGAGGTAATTCTTCAGTGGGTGGAGACAAAAGAGCTTCCCTCCTGTCTTGTGAAGCGCATTTACCCTGTGAGCTCAGGCTATTCGTATCCTCGATTCAACTAAGGGTTCATCAGGGACATCAAACAACAAGTTCTGTTTTATGGGCGCAGTGTTTGCCGTATAATGTCTATTATATGGTACCGGGACTCTGGTACTTCCCCACCACCTTTGTAATTTAAAAGTTGCCAATCTGTGCACTGTATCTTCGAATAATGATGGAACTTCCATTTTGCTTAATTTATAGCAAATTATAATTACTGTAGCTCTTGGGAGCAGACCCCCATTTATTACGAGTGGACAAAGTATAGAGTGTTTTTTAACTCGTAATATAAATCAATTTTCCCCTTCCCTTTTTTT
Source organism: Cherax destructor (assembly GCA_009830355.1). NCBI lineage: Eukaryota > Metazoa > Arthropoda > Malacostraca > Decapoda > Parastacidae > Cherax > Cherax destructor. The sequence goes on along the minus strand of WNWK01028503.1, from coordinate 10,040 downwards.
GTATCAAATAGGAAATAAAAACTTCAACAAAAATCGATTTAATTTAATTAAACTAAAATTTAAATTTTTTGTTTAATAATTTGCTATAAATATATAAAAACACTTTTAAAGGGTTTCCCTTTTAAGTTTCTAAAGGAAGTTAACACATTTCTTAAAAACACTAAACCCTTCAGTATTAATAAAAGTACAATAGAAAATACTAAAATGCACGATAAAAACAAATGGTTTCTGACTGGCCGTCTTTTTAAAAAATATCACTGGGTATCCCCAGTAGAACAGTTCTGGCTTACACAGTAAACAAATCAAAATCCAATGATCAAGTGGCTGCTTATTCCCCGTCCAGGCTAGATACAAGCATCTAGCTTAATAGCGTGAGAATGGCTACAATATCAGAGAATAGTTGCTTCTGCAAGCCGTGAGACACTGCCAGACAAATCCTAGTGCACACAAGTCGTCGGATCCGGGGGATATAACTTTGGCGCCCTTGTGACGTCGACCAAACATGCGTGAACTGAGTACTGGGAATTACATGCTGTAGTGATACCGCTCTTGTGAAAAGCCGCTGCCCCGGACACAATACGGCACCACCCAGGGCCCCCAAAATAACAACAAACGGGACGGGATGCCCCCCCGGATTTCGTTGGGGGTCGCTCTTACACAAATACATTCGTGATGCAGATTACATGGTAGCTTAAATGTCGCCAGTAGCTATAAACTTTTTTTGCCTTTTGCACCTTACATCTGTCCTGCAACAGCAGTCATTGATGTATTTTCTTCTGTTGCAGAATGTACCATGGATTTTGTGTTCAATGCCTAGAAATGAGGCCCGTGTTTTTTTCACAACAATTTATTGAACACAAATATCCTGGGCACCTGGCGGCGATTCTGAGCTAGACTACACAGCAAAATGGAGGGTTACTGAACCTGAGAGATCGGCCCCAGTGTATCAAGGCTGCTCAGGAATGGAAGCACTGGTTTAAGACTTTCGAAAACTTCTTTAGAGCCTTTTCCCCAGGAAGATCTAGATAAATAAGCCTGCTCATCAACTTTGTGTCACCTAAAATCTATGAGTTATTTCTGAGTGTAATACCTGAAAAATGCTATCAATGCCCTCAAGTCTCAGTTTTTAACCCACAAATGAAATCTTTTGCACGATATCTCTTTTACTCGCCGCCAGCAGATTGGTGAATCTAGAGAATACTTTCAAGCATTGAAAAAAATTGGGGGGAAGGACTGTAACTTCCGAGCGGTGACGGGTTCTCGGGATTGTGAAGGGGTCCATCAGGAATTCTTTTTTTCAGTGGCCTATCACCAATAATGGGGAGCGTTTATTGGGGAATAAAATTTTTTTGGGTTGCCCCTCCCTTGACCAGGCAAAACATTGGGGGTCCGGCTCAGAATTCTGAAGTGTGATATATTCTCGGTGGAAGTGCGTAACTCCCACCAGACTCTTTTAATGAGGTTCCGGGGAACCTGCTTCAGTGACAGCAGCGCAGGCACAAAGTTTTTTTTTGTGGTTTTCAGACATCCATTCCAAAGTGTCCGGCTCGTGGCAATGTGCCATCAATGCCAAAGAAAGGCCCTTTTCAAAGTATAAGTGCTAATACATCAAAAAAGCTAGTGCTTCATGCTTTCCGACCAGGCGACTTACAACAGTGACTTCGTGCTCAAATTCACTGTAAAGGCGGTTGGAAAGTGTTCATCAAAGGAACGAAGTAGATGGTCTGAGAAGGGACCAAGAGTTTCATCAACCTTGACGTTTAAGCACCCCTTTGACGTACATCACTCATCAGGTACCGTTTCCATGCATAAACTTCTCTCTATTCAGACGTTAGGGTTTTGTAAGGAAAACCCAAGAGTTAATGACGGGGATTACCCAAGATGACATTTAGCTGTTCTCCACCTGTGCTCATGTGATCCTTGAAAAAAGGACTTTCAAGCGCTGGTAGTGTTCCCTTTAAATGGAGGTGAACTGCCTCTCTCGTTGTTGTGGTCTTAGCACTTTAAGGGTAGACCCACCAAAGCTGTTTGGAATCTTGCGGTTTGTCTATATCAGCTAAGCCCCGTATTCTTATGAATGGGATTTTCATTGAAAAACTCGAGGCTGCTGAAGGGGGGGGTTTAGGGAACAAGAAATTCTCCGTGGGGGCACAGGTCGTTGTTGTCAAGGATGATTATGGGAAACGGAGGCGGGCATCGACTTTCTGAGACAATCAACAAATTTACATTTTTGATGATTTCCCCTTCCCCCGAATTTGATACGGGAACAAAATTGCTCATATATTTTTTTTAGCACATGATTTTACAAGTGCCTATCATCAAGTCCCTATAGGAATGAAGATAAACCATACACAGCGTTTACAGTGAGGGCCTTTATCAGTTTACCAGAGCCCCTTTTGGGGTTCCAATGGGGAAACCTGTTCCAACATATGGATTCACTCATTCAGGAAGAGCAACAGGACATGCATATTTAGATAATGTTCCATTTTGTGGCAAGACAGGAACATGATGCAAACCTTGATAAGTTTTGGGGGGCTGCCAAAAAAAAAATATCAGTTACAATGAAGAAAAGTCCCCACAAAAAGGCTTAACACCCCCTTTTATGTGGTGGAAGGGAGGTGCAAACCCCCAGCCCCTGGGCTTGACCCACAATTCCAATGCCCCAAGACAAAAGTCACTCCAAAGAACTTTGGTCTTTTGCTTTTACTCAGGATACAATTTCAAGTTCGCCCACTGAGTGCTACCACGATATTTCGGAAAAAAGGAGCGAACTTTTCTATACTCTCAAACGAATTTGAAAACTCAGTTCAGGTATTGATGAGTCCTACCATTCGGTGGAAACGGTATCTAAGTTTCCATTGCTGCAGTCTATCTCGCGGGGGTCCCGTTTCTTTCTTTTAAGAACTTTTCAAAAGGGTCAGAGAAGGGATGCTGTGTAGAAAAGGAAGCCCAGGCCATCATAAAGCAGGGTTTGCCACTGGAGGCATTATTTAGCGACATTCACTGAAGGACGACAACGGTCCGTGATGTATATGTTTTTACAAAAAAGCACAAAAGTAAGATCAAAATAAAAAAATTTCGCTGGAGGATGGACTATCGGATAACTTTTATATTCTGTATCGACCGGAAAAACGTTTCACCTGATGCATTCTCTAGGTCCCACTTTGAGGAGCATGTCATGATTGGCACCTCAGAGCTCCACAAGGCCTTGTGTCACCAGGGGTTCACGCCTGTATCATTTTTTCTAGGAATAACTTCTCAGTGGAAAGGGGGGTGCGACAAGTGATCAGATCACAGAGTATGTGCAGAGTGCAAGCCAAACCGGGCCCGGAAAACTCATCTCTTAAGAAACCCCGCCTTTCGAGAGACTGAATATAGATTTCAAAGGACCTACAAGCATAAACCAGAAAGGGATTTCCTTAACATAGTAGATGAATATTCGGTTTTTCCCTTTGTTCCTGGCAAATATGACTGCTTCAACTGTCATCAGTTGTCTTTCCCCGTTATTCGCTATTTTTGTATGCCGGCCTAATCCCTTCAGAAGGGATCCTGTTTTTGAGTAATGAACTTATGAGTTTGGGTAAAAGGGATTGCTTAAGAACAACAAGTACAACCCTCAAGGAATGGTCAAGTGGAGCGGTTAATGGATATATGGAAGCATTACGAACTGAAATCTCGCAACTCCGGTTCCCCTGGCGAAATGTCTTACCGATGCCCCTTTACTTTTAGATCATTCGGGACAGCTACTAATGCTACCTCATGAAGACTCTTCAACTATTCACGCGTTCCTCTCGGACCCCCATCCCACCGGTTATGTCACCCTGGACCCATTCTCCTGAAGAGTCACCGTAGGATGAACAAGACGGATCCTTTAGTGGAAGAGGTGAGCTCCTACGTAACAGATGCCCACATTCGCTACCAAAAAGGTGAAGAGACTGTATCTACAAGACACTTAGCCCCGTTGAAACCAATGTTAGTGCGGAATCTCAAGATACACCAATAGATGTTGGGAAAAATGTTGGTTCTCCAAAGGGGAAACCTTTTCAGGCTACTATTGAAATAGAGGATGCCGCCCGGGAGATAATTACCCGCTAGAAAATAGACCGTGAAGAGGCTCCCTTAGGTTGGGCGTACCCGTCACCCACCAACCGTTTTTGGAGGATTACTGATCTGATATTTTAGAGGGGGTGTAGTGATACGCTCTTGTGGAGGGGCAGGAACAATACGGCACCACCTCAGGGGCCCCTAACAATAACAACCCAAACAGTACGGCGATCGGCATGCGTGTGCCCTCGCTCTTACACAAATACATTCGTGATGCAGATTACATGGTAAGCTTAAATATGTCGCCAGTAGCAAAAATTTTTCCCGAGACATATGCCTTCATCACCAAACTCTGCAGCAGCGGTCATTAGATGTATTTTCTTCTGTTGCAGACTTTACCATGTTTTGTGTTCAAAAAAAGCCAAAAAGGGCCTGTGTTTTTATCACAACAATTGCTTTACATATAACACTCATAGCCACATATATTAAATATATACCGTTCTGGTAAAATAATACTGAGTTATGATGAAGGATGAATAGGATAATAATCCCAAAAGATCCTAGCTTCGATTTGGCTAATAACGAAGATACAAGGTCATTATAAAAAGATATGAAATATACAAGATATCATGACACTGTGCTGTACTGGTCTTCTGGGTTGCTGTAGCTGGTCTTCTGGGTTACTCTGGTCTTGTGTTGATGTACGGGTCTTCATGGGTTCTGTACTGGTCTTGTGTGTTGATGTACTGGTCTTCTGGGTGCTGTACTGGTCTTCTGGAGTTAGTGCTGGTCTTGTGTATTACTGTACTGGTCTTCTGGTTACTGTACTGGTCTTCTGGTTCTGTACTGGTCTTCTGTGTTACTGTACTGGTCTTCCTGTGTTACTGTACTGGTCTTCTGGGTTATGACTGGTCTTGTGTGTGTTGATGTGCTACGTCTTGTGTGTTACTGTACTGGTTTTCTGGGTTCTGTATGGTCTTCTGGTTTACTGCGATCTTCTGGATTACTGTACTGGTCTTCGTGTTACTGTACTGGTCTTCTGGGTTCTGTCTGTTTTCTGTGTTACGTCTGGTCTTCTGGGTTACTGTACTGGTCTTGTGTGTTACTGTACTGGTCTTCTGGGTTACTGTCTGGTCTTCTGGGTTACTGTACTGGGTTTGTGTTACTGTACTGGTCTTCTGTGTTACTGTACTGGTTTCGGGGGTTACTGTCTGATCTTCTGGGTTCTGTACTGGTCTTCTGGGTTACTGTACTGGTTTTCTGTGTTACTGTACTGGTCTTCTGTGTTACTGACTGGCTTCTGGGTTACTTTTACTGATTTCTTTTTATGTACTGGTCTTCTGGGTTACTGTACTGGTCTTCTGGGTTACTGTACTGGTCTTCTGGGTTACTGTACTGGTCTTGTGTTTGATGTACTGGTCTTCTGGGTTCCCTGTACTGGTCTTGTGTTTGATGTGGTCTTGTGTTACTGTACTGGTCTTCTGGGTTACTGTACTGGTCTTCGGGTTACTGTACTGGTCTTCTGGGTTCTTACTGGTCTTCTGTGTTACTGTACTGGTCTTCTGGGTTACTGCTGGTCTTCTGGGTTACTGTACTGGTCTTCTGTGATACTGTACTGTATTGGTCTTCCTGTTACTGTTCTGGTTTTCCTTTTAATACTGATTTTTCCAGGTTACTGTACTGATCTTCTGGGTTACTGTACTGGTCTTCTGGGTTACTGTACTGGTCTTCTGGGTTACTGTACTGGTCTTCTGTGTTGATGTACTGGTCGTGTATGTTACTGTACTGGTCTTTTGTGTTGATGTACTTGTCTTCTGTGTTACTGTACTGGTCTTCTGTGTTGATATACTTGTCTTCTGTGTTGATGTGCTGGTCTTCTGGGTTACTGTACTGGTCTTCTGTGTTACTGTACTGGTCTTCTGTGTTACTGTACTGGTCTTCTGTGTTACTGTACGGGTCTTCTGTGTTGATGTGCTGGTCTTCTGGGTTACTGTACTGGTCTTCTGTGTTACTGTACTGGTCTTCTGTGTTAGTGTACTGGTCTTCTGGGTTACTGTACTGGTCTTCTGTGTTACTGTACTGGTCTTCTGTGTTACTGTACTGGTCTTCTGTGTTGATGTGCTGGTCTTCTGGTTACTGTGCTGGTCTTCTGAGTTTACTGCACTGGTCTTCTGGAGCTGCTATTTAGGCTTCTGGTTACTGCACTGGTCTTCTGGGTTACTGCACTGGTCTTCTCTGGGTTACTGCACTGGTCTTCTGTGTTGATGTACTGGTCTTGTGTGTTGATGTGCTGGTCTTGTGTGTTACTGTACTGGTCTTCTGTGTTACTGTACTGGTCTTGTGTGTTGATGTGCTGGTCTTGTGTGTTACTGTACTGGCTTCTGGTTTTTGCTGGTCTTCTGGAGTTTACTGCACTGGTCTTCTGGTTACTGTACTGGTGTTCTGGGTTACTATACTGGTGTTCTTGGGTTACTGCACTGGTCTTCTGTGTTACTGTCACTGGTCTTCTAGGTTCATTGCTGGTCTTCTGTGTTACTGTACTGGTCTTCTGGGTTACTGCACTGGTCTTCTGTGTTACTGTACTGGTCTTCTGGTTTACTGCACTGGTCTTCTGGGTTACTGTACTGGTGTTCTGGGTTACTATACTGGTGTTCTGGGTTACTGCACTGGTCTTCTGTGTTACTGCACTGGTCTTCTGGGTTACTGTACTGGTCTTCTGTGTTACTGTACTGGTCTTCTGGGTTACTGCACTGGTCTTCTGGGTTACTGCACTGGTCTTCTGTGTTAATGGACTGGTCTTCTGGGTTACTGTACTGGTCTTCTGGGTTTCTGTACTGGTCTTCTGTGTTACTGTACTGGTCTTCTGGGTTACTGTACTGGTCTTCTGGGTTACTGTACTGGTCTTCTGTGTTACTGTACTTGTCTTCTGGGTTACTGTGCTGGTCTTCTGTGTTACTGTACTGGTCTTCTGGGTTACTGTACTGGTCTTCTGGGTTACTGTACTGGTCTTTTTGGTTACTGCACTGGTCTTGTGGGATACTGCACTGGTCTTCTGGGTTACTGTACTGGTCTTGTGTGTTACTGTACTTGTCTTCTGGGATACTGCACTGGTCTTCTGGGTTACTGTACTTGTCTTCTGGGATACTGCACTGGTCTTCTGTGTTACTGTACTGGTCTTCTGGATTACTGCACTGGTCTTCTGGGATACTGCACTTGTCTTCTGGGATACTGCACTGGTCTTCTGGGTTACTGCACTGGTCTTCTGTGTTACTTTGCTGGTCTTCTGGATTACTGCACTGGTCTTCTGGGATGCTGCACTTGTCTTCTGGGTTACTGCACTGGTCTTCGTAAGGATACTGCACTGGTCTTCTGGGTTACTGTACTTGTCTTCTGGGATACTGCACTGGTCTTTGTTGTTGCTGTGCAGGTCTTCTGGGTTACTGTACTAGTGCTTCAGGTTTACTGTACTGGTCTTCTGGGGATGCTGCACTTGTCTTCTGGGATACTGCACTGGTCTTCGCAGGTTGCTGCACTGGTCTTCTGTGTTTGCTGTACTGGTCTTCTGGATTACTGCACTGGTCTTCTGGGATACTGCACTTGTCTTCTGGGATACTGCACTGGTCTTCTGGGTTACTGCACTGGTCTTCTGTGTTACTGTACTGGTCTTCTGGATTACTGCACTGGTCTTCTGGGATACTGCACTTGTCTTCTGGGATACTGCACTGGTCTTCTGGGATACTGCACTGGTCTTCTGGGATACTGCACTGGTCTTCTGGGATACTGCACTGGTCTTCTGGGATACTGCACTGGTCTTCTGGGATACTGCACTGGTCTTCTGGGATACTCCACTGGTCTTCTGGGATACTGCACTGGTCTTGTGTGTTACTGCATTGGTCTTCTGTGTTACTGTACTGGTCTTCTTGGATACTGCACTGGTCTTCTGGGTTACTGCACTGGTCTTCTGGGATACTGCACTGGTCTTCTGGGATACTGCACTGGTCTTCTGGGATACTGCACTGGTCTTCTGGGATACTGCACTGGTCACTCTAGACTAAATATATTTGGTTATTGATACACTCATATAATTTAATTAGAAGACTGCTCAGTGGAACTAAATATTGAAGAGTGTTGACGACTGTTGTAGGGCTCTTTTGTACAAACTAAAATAATGTCACATTACTGCAATTAACTGCCTGGATGATTTAGTAAGTCAATTATCCCTCACAGGTTATAATATTTTGTATTACGCAGCTGGATTATGTTTCAGGTGGGGTTCCTTGATGCTGTTGAGGCTCTTGATCCAGGACCTACACTTAACCAATCGTTCCTTGGATCGAATTCCACCGATGTTGGCTAACATCAACAATTTTCAACTTCCCCCCATTAAAATAAAATCTTTCTGAATGGTGAGTGAACCATCCCAAAAATTTTGGGGTTCCATGAAAAAAATTTTGACTGCCCTTCTTCATGTCTTCCCCCTTTAGTGCTGATGTGTTTTCCCAAAGGAAGCTTTTTTTAAAAATTTTAAAAAAAAGGTGTACCCCCCCTAGCCGTGAGTGATGACCGGGGGCCCGGGGTAAACCCACTCATCATGTCAAAAGTACTTCTCTGTCGTTTTTTGCCTGTACCCCAAATGAATAATCTTTTTGCAATTGTTCACTGTTCACACTCTGCTTATTTATAGCGTGCACCAGATACACAACCCATTTTATTAAAAAATTTATCGCCATCATAAAGGGAAAAAAAAACAACGTATGAGAAAAAAAAATTTTTTCGGGGTTTTTAAAAAACATTTTTTCCCCCCTTTCCATGTTTTTTCCCCCCCCCGGGGGAAAATTTCCCCCCTTTTTAAAAAAGGGTTTTTGGCAAAAAGGGGGTTTTTTTTTCGGCCCGCAGCGACCGGGGAAAAACATGGGGGTGTCAGTCATATCCAGATGTTGTGGAAATAAATGGTAAAAAATACCCTTTTTAAAGGAAAAATAAACACATAAAGTATAATGTGATTCTTTATTGAAACGCCCCCCCCGGCAAAAGGGGGTTTTTGAGTCACAAACAGATTTTCCCCCCATAAAAAACATGAGAATTTATAGGGTTTGGGCAGGTGGAGAATGCTGGTTTGGAGAATGCCGCATGTGAAATCTTCAGGTAGGTGTGGAGTCTTTTAAAACCTTTGGGGGAAAAATTTTAAAAAAAAATTGGACAAGTATCTGTGTAAACCCCCTTTTTTTTGTTCCCCTTTGTTTCATTGGGGTAGCGATGGTTTTTGGGGGAAATTTGGGTTTTTTTCCATGTTTGAAGCCATTGTTCGGGGTTTTTGTTGTTGGGAAAAAGCAGGGGGAATATGATTGAACCCCTTTTATTGAGTGTTGCCCTCTGGCGATAGGGCTTGCATTTCGGGTTGATTGAATGGGGTTTTTAATTTTTTTTTTTGAAACAGGGATTCCCCTTTTGGGGGGGGCAGATTTTTCCTGGGGGACTGGTGTTCGAAATACGGTTTGGGGGTCTCTGGGTGTTTCCCGATGTATAATTTGCAGTCATATGCCATCCAGTTTTAGCCCCCCCCCCCCCAGGGGGCCCCCCCCCCCCCCCATTCCCAACAATATCCCTGATAACCATGGCCCCCCCAAAAAACCCCTATGTAATGCAAAGCCCTCACCTTAGTTTGGATATGTTTTTTCTTAAGGGGGAAAAGCCCCCCTGCCATACCTTTCTGACACTAATGTTGACCACCATAACCCCCTGTCCCAACTACTGGAAAAAACAGGGTCCTGGATGCCTAGAAATAAACAGAATGCAGATGTTATTAACAGATTTTTTTTAAAAACCTTTTTTTAAGTGTGAAATTTTCCCACCAAGTGGTTTTTTTTTAATTTTTCACCCCTATCCCCTCCTGTGGACGGTAGGGAAGAGGTTTTTGGGTACACAAAGGGGCCCCCACCCTAGGCCCCCCAAAGGGTTTCCCCAAATTTTTCATTTGGGGGTTTTATCTACATTTC
>WNWK01028502.1:0-25313 GCA_009830355.1 Cherax destructor | reverse complement strand
GGGGATTGTTTTGGAGGGGTTGGTGCTATTATTTAATAAATGTATGGAAAGGAAAAACCTGGGATTGGAAAACGTGTATTTTTCCCCCTTTGTAAAAAGGCAAAGGGGAAAAAAGAAATTAAAAATTAGGGGAATGTCTGTTGAGGTACCTGGTAAAGTGGGTAGAGTTATTTTGGTTAAAGTAAGACGGGAAAGCAGGAAAACCAGATGAAAAAGGGGGGCTTTGGGAAAAGGTAGGGGGGGAACCCAAATTTTTGCAGTAAAACATATAGGTGAACAGTATTTGGATAAGGGTAAAGGGTTTTTGTGGCATTTATGTATTTGGAAAAGGCGTATGATAGGGTGGATGGGGGGCAATGTGGCAGATGTTGCAGGTGTATAAAATAGGGGGTAGGTTACTGAAAGCAGTGAAAGTTTTAATAAAATAGTGGGGCTCAGGTTAAAAGGTGTGTAGGAAAAGGGGACTTTTTCCCAGTAAACAAAAACCTAGACAAGGATGTTGGGTTCACCTGGGTTTTCAATATATTTATAGATGGGGTTGTAAGAAAGTAATGCAAGGGTCTTGGCAAGAGGGTGGGGTTAAAAGGGTAAAGAATCAAAAATACAAAGTGGGAGTTGTCACAGTTGATTTTTGCTGATGATACTGTGCTTTTGGGAGATTCTGAAGAGAAGTTGCAGAGGTTGGTGGATGAATTTGGTAGGGTGTGTAAAAGAAGAAAATTGAAAGTGAATATAGGAAAGAGTAAGGTGATGAGGATAACAAAAGATTAGGTGACGAAAGATTGGATATCAGATTGGAGGGAGAGAGTATGGAGGAGGTGAATGTATTCAGATATTTGGGAGTGGACATGTCAGCAGATGGGTCTATGAAGGATGAGGTGAATCATAGAATTAATGAGGGAAAAAGGGTGAGTGGAGCACTTCGGAGTCTGTGGAGACAAAGAACTTTGTCCATGGAAGTAAAGAGGGGAATGTATGAGAGTATAGTTATACCAACACTCTTATATGGGTGTGAAGCATGGGTGATGAATGTTGCAACGAGGAGAAGGCTGGAGGCAGTGGAGATGTCATGTCTGAGGTCAATGTGTGGTGTGAATATAATGCAGAGATTTCAGAGTTTGGAAATTAGAAGGAGGTGCGGGATTACCAAAACTATTATCCAGAGAGCTGAGGAGGGGTTGTTGAGATGGTTCGGACATGTAGAGAGAATGGAACGAGACAGAATGACTTCGAGAGTGTATAAATTTGTAGTGGAGGGAAGGCGGGGTAGGGGTCGGCCTAGGAAAGGTTGGAGGGAGGGGGTAAAGGAGATTTTATATGCGAGGGGCTTGGACTTCCAGCAAGCATGTGTGAGCGTATTTGATAGGAGTGAATGGAGACAAATGGTTTTTAATACTTGACGTGCTGTTGGAGTGTGAGCAAAGTAACATTTATGAAGGGATTCAGGGAAACCGGCAGGCCGGACTTGAGTCCTGGAGATGGGAAGTACAGTGTCTGCACTCTGAAGGAGGGGTGTTAATGTTGCAGTTTTATAACTGTAGTGTAAAGCACCCTTCTGGCAAGACAGTGATGGAGTGAATGATGATGAAAGTTTTTCTTTTTCGGGCCACCCTGCCTTGGTGGCCACCCCTCCTTGGTGGTCACCCTGCCTTGGTGGCCACCCTGCCTTGGTGATCACCCTGCCTTGGTGGCCACCCTGCCTTGGTGGCCACCCTGCCTTGGTGGCCACCCTGCCTTGGTGGTCACCCTGCATTGGTGGCCACCCTGCCTTGGTGGGAATCGGTCGATGTGTTAATAATATATATATATATATATATATATATATATATATATATATATATATATATATATATATATATATATATATATATATATATATATATACATGTATATATATATATATTGCTATAAAACAATGGATCACAACAGTCATCACAATGGGTTGTAAAATAGAATTTGTTGATTAACTCAGCAATCACCTTTGTAAATGTCTGCTGATATTCCATCCTCAGAATGTAAAGTGACCCTCGAGTGAGACTGTTTCACGTATGTGACCCTCGAGTGAGACTGCCTCACGTATGTGACCCTCGAGTGAGACTTCCTCACGTATGTGACCCTCGAGTGAGACTGCCTCACGTATGTGACCCTCGAGTGAGACTGCCTCACGTATGTGACCCTCGAGTGAGACTGCCTCACGTATGTGACCCTCGAGTGAGACTGCCTCACGTATGTGACGTTTTGCCCTATCCAAAGTGAAACATGGTGAATGATAGTGGCTGGGTTCACAACAAGTGGCTGGGTTCACAACAAGTGGCTGGGTTCACAACAAGTGGCTGGGTACACAACAAGTGGCTGGGTTCACAACAAGTGGCTGGGTTCACAACAAGTGGCTGGGTTCACAACAAGTGGCTGGGTTCACAACAAGTGGCTGGGTACACAACAAGTGGCTGGGTTCACAACAAGTGGCTGGGTTCACAACAAGGGGCTGGGTTCACAACAAGTGGCTGGGTTCACAACAAGGGGCTGGGTTCACAACAAGTGGCTGGGTTCACAACAAGGGGCTGGGTTCACAACAAGGATCTGGGTTCACAACAAGTGGCTGGGTTCACAACAAGGGGCTGGGTTCACAACAAGTGGCTGGGTTCACAACAAGTGGCTGGGTTCACAACAAGGGGCTGGGTTCACAACAAGTGGCTGGGTTCACAACAAGTGGCTGGGTTCACAACAAGTGGCTGGGTTCACAACAAGTGGCTGGGTTCACAACAAGTGGCTGGGTTCACAACTAGGGGCTGGGTTCACAACAAGTGGCTGGGTTCACAACAAGGGGCTGGGTTCACAACAAGTGGCTGGGTTCACAACAAGGGGCTGGGTTCACAACAAGGATCTGGGTTCACAACAAGTGGCTGGGTTCACAACAAGGGGCTGGGTTCACAACAAGTGGCTGGGTTCACAACAAGTCGCTGGGTTCACAACAAGGGGCTGGGTTCACAACAAGTGGCTGGGTTTACAACAAGTGGCTGGGTTCACAACAAGTGGCTGGGTTCACAACAAGTTGCTGGGTTCACAACAAGTGGCTGGGTTCACAACAAGTGGCTGGGTTCACAACAAGTGGCTGGGTTCACAACAAGTGGCTGGGTTCACAACAAGTGGCTGGGTTCACAACAAGTGGCTGGGTTCACAACAAGTAGCTGGGTTCACAACAAGTGGCTGGGTTCACAACAAGTAGCTGGGTTCACAACAAGTGGCTGGGTTCACAACAAGTGGCTGGGTTCAAAACAAGTGGCTAGGTTCACAAGTGGGTGGGTTCACAACAAGTGGCTGGGTTCACAACAAGTGGCTGGGTTCACAACAAGTGGATGGGTTCACAACAAGAGGCTGGTTCACAACAAGTGGCTGGGTTCACAACAAGTGGCTGGGTTCACAACAAGTGGCTGGGTTCACAACAAGTGGCTGGGTTCACAACAAGGGGCTGGGTTCACAACAAGTGGCTGGGTTCACAACAAGGGGCTGGGTTCACAACAAGTGGCTGGGTTCACAACAAGGGGCTGGGTTCACAACAAGGATCTGGGTTCACAACAAGTGGCTGGGTTCACAACAAGGGGCTGGGTTCACAACAAGTGGCTGGGTTCACAACAAGTGGCTGGGTTCACAACAAGGGCCTGGATTCACAACAAGTGGCTGGGTTCACAACAAGTGCCTGGGTTCACAACAAGTGGCTGGGTTCACAACAAGTGGCTGGGTTCACAACAAGTGGCTGGTTTCACAACAAGTGGCTGGGTTCACAACAAGTGGCTGGGTTCACAACAAGTGGCTGGGTTCACAACAAGGGGCTGGGTTCACAACAAGTGGCTGGGTTCACAACAAGTGGCTGGGTTCACAACAAGTGGCTGGGTTCACAACAAGTAGCTGGGTTCACAACAAGTGGCTGGGTTCACAACAAGTGGCTGGGTTCACAACAAGTGGCTGGGTTCACAACAAGTGGCTGGGTTCACAACAAGTGGCTGGGTTCACAACAAGTTACTGGGTTCACAACAAGTGGCTGGGTTCACAACAAGGGGCTGGGTTCACAACAAGTGGCTGGTTCACAACAAGTGGCTGGGTTCACAACAAGTGGCTGGGTTCACAACAAGGGGCTGGGTTACAACAAGTGGCTGGTTCACAACAAGTGGCTGGGTTACAACAAGTGGCTGGGTTCACAACAAGTGGCTGGGTTCACAACAAGTGGCTGGGTTCACAACAAGTGGCTGGGTTCACAACAAGTGGCTGGGTTCACAACAAGGGGCTGGGTTCACAACAAGTGGCTGGGTTCACAACAAGTGGCTGGGTTCACAACAAGTGGCTGGGTTCACAACAAGTGGCTGGTTCACAACAAGTGGCTGGTTCACAACAAGTGGCTGGGTTCACAACAAGTGGCTGGGTTCACAACAAGTGGCTGGTTCACAACAAGTGGCTGGTTCACAACAAGTGGCTGGTTCACAACAAGTGGCTGGGTTCACAACAAGTGGCTGGGTTCACAACAAGTGGCTGGGTTCACAACAAGTGGCTGGGTTCACAACAAGGGGCTGGGTTCACAACAAGTGGCTGGGTTCACAACAAGTGGCTTGGTTCACAACAAGTGGCTGGGTTCACAACAAGTGGCTGGTTCACGACAAGTTGCTGGTTCACAACAAGTGGCTGGGTTCACAACAAGTGGCTGGGTTCATAACAAGTGGCTGATTCACAACAAGTGGCTGGTTCACAACAAGTGGCTGGTTCACAACAAGTGGCTGGGTTCACAACAAGTGGCTGGGTTCACAACAAGTGGCTGGGTTCACAGCAAGTGGCTGGGTTCACAACAAGTGGCTGGGTTCACAACAAGTGCCGGGGTTCACAACAAGTGGCTGGGTTCACAACAAGTGGCTGGGTTCACAACAAGTGGCTGGTTCACAACAGTATTGCAAAACTGATGATAAAGTCACTAGATAAGAATGACTGGTTCTGCAAGTGACTTCCATGAGTCAAGTGACTTCCACGAGTCAAGTGACTTCCACGAGTCAAGTGACTTCCATGAGTCAAGTGACTTCCATGAGTCAAGTGACTTCCACGAGTCAAGTGACTTCCATGAGTCAAGTGACTTCCACGAGTCAAGTGACTTCCATGAGTCAAGTGACTTCCATGAGTCAAGTGACTTCCACGAGTCAAGTGACTTCCATGAGTCAAGTGACTTCCATGAGTCAAGTGACTTCCACGAGTCAAGTGACTTCCATGAGTCAAGTGACTTCCATGAGTCAAGTGACTTCCATGAGTCAAGTGACTTCCATGAGTCAAGTGACTTCCATGAGTCAAGTGACTTCCACTAGTCAAGTGACTTCCACGAGTCAAGTGACTTCCACGAGTCAAGTGACTTCCACGAGTCAAGTGACTTCGACGAGTCAAGTGACTTCCACGAGTCAAGTGACTTCCACGAGTCAAGTGACTTCCACGAGTCAAGTGACTTCCACGAGTCACGTGACTTATGACTGGAAATACTTTTTTAAATTGACTCTACTAAGCTTAGAGTAAAATTAAAAGCTAATGCCACTGGTTGCTTGGTGAAGTTTCAAGTTTATCTACTACATGATGGTTGGGTTGTTAGGTTTCAAGTCTATCTACTACACGAGGGTTGGGTTGTTAGGTTTCAAGTCTGTCTACTACACGAGGGTTGGGTTGTTAGGTTTCAAGTCTATCTACTACACGAGGGTCATTAAGGCTGCATGTCACCTGTACACCACCAGTCAAGAATACTTTAATACCTAAAATACTGATTAATGTAAACTACCAGTGTATACACACTGAGGTATACATGCTTCTTAGTGTATATACACTAAGCTATATGTACATTTTACAGTATATATATATATATATATATATATATATATATATATATATATATATATATATATATATATTATATATAGTATACTACCACAACTACCAAACAAGCACCACTGAGGCACTAACGACCAAACTACCCTAGGAAACGAGCAGTTAGGTAAACGGTAATGGCTAGTTGAACAAGATTCCCTCCTGTAATTCCTCCTGTAATTCCCTCCTGTAATTCCCCTTTATCAGCAATCAGGAGAGAGAGAGAGAGAGAGAGAGAGAGAGAGAGAGAGAGAGAGAGAGAGAGAGAGAGAGAGAGAGAGAGAGTAGAAAGGAGAATGAATTAGACTGGGATAGAAAGGTTTTCTGACCCCCAACTCCATCAATTATTCAAGTCTGGTGAAATTGTATTCACCTAGCTCTCTCTCTCTCTCTCTCTCTCTCTCTCTCTCTCTCTCTCTCTCTCTCTCTCTCTCTCTCTCTCTCTCCTCTCTCTCTCTCTCTCTCTCTCCTTTCTCTATTTCACTCTTTATCAATATATATGTATATATTGATGTATATATATATATATATATATATATATATATATATATATATATATATATATATATATATATATATACACTTATATCCCTGTTTCTCATCTTAAAATGTCTCCCTCATTAAAACTTTTTAGGTTTGATATCTCCCATAAAGTATAGGATTAACGACTCTATTGTCAGAGCAAATTGGAGGAAGCTTTGGTCGCTCTGGGCAGATATTCTCCCCACAGGTATTACACTCGTAGCCTAGGCAGATATTCTCCCCACAGGTATTACTCTCGTAGTCTGGGCAGATATTCTCCCCACAGGTATTTCACTTCATAGCCTGGGCAGATATTCTCCCCACAGGTATTACACTCGAAGTCTGGGAAGATATTCTCCCCACCGGTATTACACTCATAATCTAGGCAGATATTCTCCCCACAGGTATTACACTCGTCGCCTGGGCAGATATTCTCCCCACAGGTATTACACTCATAATCTAGGCAGATATTCTCCCCACAGGTATTACACTCGTCGCCTGGGCAGATATTCTCCCCACAGGTATTACACTCTTCACCTGCACACCACAACAGTAAGTATTCTTCTGTGTATCCACTCACAGAGGAAGAAAATCTCAGGACTCTGTTCCTATCCTCCTCCAGGATGAACAATAAATACAGAAAAAGACCTTACCTTTTCAAGGAATGAAGGAAGATAGAAGGAGCCATCACAACCATCTCTTCTTTCACTATATTCTTCACTTCTTTCACTATACTCTTCAAGGAATGAAGGAAGATAGAAGGAGCCATCACAACCACCTCTTCTTTCACTATATTCTTCACTTCTTTCACTATACTCTTCAAGGAATGAAGGAAGATAGAAAGAGCCATCACAACCACCTCTTCTTTCACTATATTCTTCACTTCCTTCACCATATTCTTCAAGGAATGAAGGAAGATAGAAGGAGCCACCACAACCACCTCTTCTTTCACTATATTCTTCACTTCTTTCACTATACTCTTCAAGGAATGAAGGAAGATAGATGGAGCCATCACAACCACCTCTTCTTTCACTATATTCTTCACTTCCTTCACCATACTCTTCAAGGAATGAAGGAAGATAGATGGAGCCATCACAACCACCTCTTCTTTCACTATTTACCTCCAAAAATATGTTAAAGTGGAGACATGGACTAACCTGAGGCTGTCGCCTCTAACAAGCCAGACGTGACAGCCAGTGGAAGTTAGTGAAGGATCAAGGGGGGAGGAGAAGTGAGAGAAGCAGTGAGAGAAGTGGTGAGAGAAGTGGTGAGAGAAGTGGTGAAAGAAGATTCTATAAAGGAGTCAAATTGAGAGAGAATGTTAATGTATTACGTAATAAAAATAGATGAGTATCCATTTGTTTACGTATTTTGGAAGGTAGAAGAGAGAGAGAGAGAGAGAGAGAGAGAGAAAGAGAGAGAGAGAGAGACAGAGAGAGAGAGTGAGTGAGAGAGAGAGAGAGAGAGAGAGAGAGAGAGAGAGAGTCAGAGACTCACCACAAACACAAATGAAAAAATGAATTGTGATTTACCTCTGTTAGCCTCTGTGAATTGTGTGACTACCAGGGATTGTTTGTATTACGAAGGTCACACTGTGGAGGTCACACTGTCTAGGTCACACTGTGGAGGTCACACTGTGGAGGTCACACTGTGGAGGTCACACTGTGGAGGTCACACTGTGGAGGTCACACTGTGGAGGTCACACTGTGGAGGTCACACTGTGTTGGTCACACTGTCTGGGTCACACTGCGTAGGTCACATGATTAATAGCTCTGTCCACGAAGGGTAATAGATTAGCAATTAAAACGAGGGTGAAAATTTTTATACTGTGTTAGTGAAGGAAGATTATATATATATATATATATATATATATATATATATATATATATATATATATATATATATATATATATATATATATATATATATTTTTGACGAAGGCAATTTCGGTTAAATGAGAATTTGAAAAAGGTTAATTATGGTGTTAAATTTTGTGTGAATATGTTGTATGATTGAATGTTGAATGTGTATGATTACGTGTACTCACCTAGTTGTGGTTGCAGGGGTCGAGTCATAGTTCCTGGCCCTGCCTCTTCACTGGCCCCGCCTCTTCACTGGCCGCTACTGGGTCACTCTCCCTGCGCCATGAGCTTTATCATACCTCTTCTTAAAGCTATGTATGGAACCTGCCTCCACTACATCGCTTCCCAAACTATTCCACTTCCCGACCACTCTGTGACTGAAGAAATATTTCCTAACATCCCTGTGATTCATCTGAGTCTTCAACTTCCAACTGTGTCCCCTTGTTGCTGTGTCCCATCTCTGGAACATTCTGTCTCTGTCCACCTTGTCAATTCCTCTCAGTATCTTATATGTTGTTATCATGTCCTCCCTATCTCTCCTGTCCTCCAGTGTCGTCAGGTCGATTTCCCTTAACCTCTCACGTAGGACCTACCCCTTAGCACCGGGACTAGTCTTGTTGCAAAACTTTGTACTTTCTCTAGTTTATTTACATGCTTGGCTAGGTGTGGGTTCCAAACTGGTGCTGCATACTCCAGTATGGGCCTAACGTACACAGTGTACAGGGTCCTGAACGATTCTTTATTAAGATGTCGGTATGCTGTTCTTAGGTTTGCTAGGCGCCCGTATGCTGCAGCAGTTATTTGGTTGATGTGCGCCTCAGGAGATGTGCCTGGTGTTATACTCACCCCAAGATCTTTTTCCTTGATTGAGGTTTGCAGTCTCTGGCCCCCTAGGCTGTACTCCGTCTGCGGTATTCTTTGCCCTTCCCCAATCTTCATGACTTTGCACTTGGTGGGGTTGAACTCCAGGAGCCAGTTGTTGGACCAGGCTTGCAGGCTGTTCAGATCCCTTTGTAGTTCTGCCTGGTCCTCGTCCGATTAAATTCTTCTCATCAACTTCACATCATCTGCAAACAGGGACACTTCGGAGTCTATTCCTTCCGTCATGTCGTTCACAAATACCAGAAACAGCACCGGTCCTAGGATTGATCCCTGTGGCACCCTGCTCGTTACAGGTGCCCACTCTGACACCTCGCCACGTACCATGACTCGCTGTTGTCTCCCGGACAGATATTCCCTGATCCATTGCAGAGCCTTCACTGTTATTCCTGCCTGGTCCTCCCGTTTTTGCACTAATCTCTTGTGTGGAACTGTGTCAAACGCCTTCTTGCAGTCCAAGAAAATGCAATCTACCCACCCCTCTCTCTCTTGTGTGTGTGTGTGTGTGTGTGTGTGTGTGTGTGTGTGTGTGTGTGTGTGCGTAAGTGTGCGTGTATTAGCCTGTAGTTTATATACAAACAAAACTACAAATCACATAAAATGTATATACATTACATTAAATCTGGCAGAGTAATAAGCAAATCTGTGGTTTTAATTGCCTCATTTATATTGATGAGTGACGTTTGGTGGGAATTTAAATGCTAGGGATTCAAAAACTAACCCAAAAAGTTTTTTCCAGGTTTATAGAACAAAAGTTAGGGATAAGATAGGTCCCCTTAAAAATAACTTTGGGCATCTTACTGACAAGGAGAATGATATGTGCTCTATTTTTAATAATTATTTTCTCTCGGTTTTCACACAGGAAGACATTAATAATATCCCAGTAATTAATTTTTACAGAGGCCCAGAAGAAGATAAATTATGTAATATCACAGTCACTAGCGAAATGATTATGAAACAGCTGGACCGACTGAAACAAAATAAATCGCCGGGTCCTGATGAGCTTTTGCAAGGGTTCTTAAGGAATGCAAAATGGAACTCTGTGAACCAATATCTAACATTTTTAATTTATCTCTTCAAACAGGTGTAGTGTCTGATATGTGGAAGATGGCTAATGTAATTCCTATTTTTAAAGCAGGGGACAAGTCACTACCGTCAAACTACCGCCCAATAAGCCTGACCTCAATTGTAGGCAAATTACTAGAGTCAATTATAGCTGATATTATTAGAAGCCATCTAGATAACCATAATTTGATTAATGATACCCAGCATGGATTCACGAGGGCCGTTCCTGCCTATCTAATTTATTAACCTTCTTCAGTAAAGCTTTTGAGGCTGTTGATCACGATAAAGAATTCGATATTGTTTATTTAGACTTTAGTAAGGCTTTTGATAGAGTACCGCACCAGAGACTGTTAAAGAAAGTGGCAGCTCATGGCATTGGGGAAAAGTGCTGTCATGGATCGAGTCATGGCTCACCAATAGGAAGCAGAGAGTGTGCATAAATGGGGTTAAATCCGAATGGAGACTTGTAACAAGTGGTGTTCCACAGGGATCAGTCTTAGGCCCATTGTTATTTATAATATATATCAATGACCTTGATGAGGGAATTACTAGTGATATGAGCAAATTCGCCGACGACACGAAGATAGGTAGGATAATTGATTCAAACATAGATGTCATAGAACTTCAGGAAGATTTAGACAAACTTAATTCGTGGTCAGAAAAGTGGCAGATGCAGTTCAATGTAGATAAATGCAAGGTTCTGAAGCTCGGGAGTGTCCATAACCCAAGCACTTATAAGTTAAATAACGTAGAACTTAGCCATACAGATTGCGAGAAGGACTTGGGGGTGATGGTAAGCAGCAACCTTAAACCAAGACAGCAATGCCTAAGCGTACGTAATAAGGCAAATAGATTACTGGGATTTATATCAAGAAGTGTTAGCAACAGAAGTCCAGAGGTTATATTACAGCTTTATACATCATTAGTAAGGCCTCACCTAGATTACGCAGCTCAGTTCTGGTCTCCATATTACAGAATGGACATAAATTCGTTAGAAAACATTCAGCGTAGAATGACTAAATTAATACATAGCATTAGAAATCTTCCTTACGAAGAAAGATTGAAGACCCTAAAATTACATTCACTTGTAAGACGTAGAATGAGGGAGACATGATCGAGGTATACAAGTGGAAAATGGGTATTAACAAAGGGGATATAAATAAGGTCTTGAGGATATCTCTCAAGAGAGAACCCGCAATAATGGATTCAAGTTAGATAAGTTTAGATTTAGAAAGGATATAGGAAAGTATTGGTTTGGAAATAGGGTAGTTGATGAGTGGAACAGTCTGCCTAGTAGGGTTATTGAAGCTAGGACCTTGGGTAGTTTCAAATTTAGGTTGGATAAATTCATGAGTGAGAGGGGTTGGATTTGAGTGGGACTCGCGCATGAGTGGGTAGAATTGTCAAAGCTTATTTCTTGGGTAGCTTTGAAAATTGGGTTGAGCAAATATTCTGTTAGTGGGATGGATTGTGAAGGACCTGCCTAGTATGGGCCAACAGGCCTGCTGCAGTGTTCCTCCTTTCTTATGTTCTTATGTAATGATCCCTCCCTTACTGTCAACAAGACCAGCCAGGTCCCTCTGCCAGGAATTTGTGTGTCAGCAATAACTAATTGAGAATTAGGCCTATCTTGGCAGGGTACATAATAATATTAATAATAATAATAATAATAATAATAATAATAATAAAAATAATAATAATAATAATAAGAGTAATCTTTATTTCTACTAGTACATGATACAACTTATACAGACCATAGCTCACATCAGTGACATACTACATATAAAGCCCCTGGTTATGCAGAGCATTTCTAGCAACTTAGGTTAATTTTATACCCAGGATGCGACCCACACCAGTCGACTTACACCCAGGTACCTACTTGCTGCTAGGTGAACAGTGACAGCAGATGTAAAGTGACTAACACCCAGGTACCTACTTACTGCTAGGTGAATAGTGACAGCAGATGTAAAGTGACTAACACCCAGGTACCTACTTACTGCTAGGTGAATAGTGACAGCAGATGTAAAGTGACTAACACCCAGGTACCTACTTACTGCTAGGTGAATAGTGACAGCAGGTATAAGGTGACTAACACCCAGGTACCTACTTACTGCTAGGTGAACAGTGACAGCAGATGTAAAGTGACTAACACCCAGGTACCTACTTACTGCTAGGTTAATAGTGACAGCAGGTATAAGGTGACTAACACCAAGGTACCTACTTACTGCTAGGTGAACAGAGACAGGGATAGAATTAGTCTTTCTAAAGTACAACAATATTGCGTGTAGAAAGCACGATAGTCAGAGATCATGGTAAACAAACCAGACTACTCTAGACTATCGTACTCATGATGCAAGTTGTTGTTATACCCCGACTATTGTATTGTCTAGCGTGTGTATGACTAGGTCTCTGCATATACACCGAGAGGTGTATGTCTCTCAGTAAATATACACTGGTAGTTTATATTAATCAGTATTTTAGGTATTATTCTTGACTGGTGGTGTACAGGTGACATACAGCCTTAATGACCCTCGTGTAGTAGATAGACTTAATGACCCTCGTGTAGTAGATAGACTTAATGACCTTCGTGTAGTAGATAGACTTAATGACCCTCGTGTAGTAGATAGACTTAATGACCTTCGTGTAGTAGATAGACTTAATGACCTTCGTGTAGTAGACTTAATGACCCTCGTATAGTAGATAGAATTAGTAGATAGAAAACATTCAGCGTAGAATGACTAAATTAATACATAGCATTAGAAATCTTCCTTACGAAGAAAGATTGAAGACCCTAAAATTACATTCACTTGTAAGACGTAGAATGAGGGGAGACATGATCGAGGTATACAAGTGGAAAATGGGTATTAACAAAGGGGATATAAATAAGGTCTTGAGGATATCTCTCCAAGAGAGAACCCGCAATAATGGATTCAAGTTAGATAAGTTTAGATTTAGAAAGGATATAGGAAAGTATTGGTTTGGAAATAGGGTAGTTGATGAGTGGAACAGTCTGCCTAGTAGGGTTATTGAACTAGGACCTTGGGTAGTTTCAAATTTAGGTTGGATAAATTCATGAGTGAGAGGGTTGGATTTGAGTGGACTCGCGCATGAGTGGTAGAATTGTCAAAGCTTATTTCTTGGGTAGCATTGAAAATTGGGTTGAGCAAATATTCTGTTAGTGGGACGGATTGTGAAGGACCTGCCTAGTATGGGCCAACAGGCCTGCTGCAGTGTTCCTCCTTTCTTATGTTCTTATGTTCTTATAGTAGATAGGCTTAATGACCCTCGTATAGTAGATAGGCTTAATGACCCTCGTGTAGTAGATAGACTTAATGACCCTCGTGTAGTAGATAGACTTAATGACCTTCGTGTAGTAGACTTAATGACCCTCGTATAGTAGATAGAATTAATGACCCTCGTGTAGTAGATAGACTTAATGACCTTCGTGTAGTAGATAGACTTAATGACATTCGTGTAGTAGATAGACTTAATGACCCTCGTGTAGTAGATAGACTTAATGACCTTCGTGTAGTAGACGTAATGACCCTCGTATAGTAGATAGGCTTAATGACCCTCGTGTAGTAGATAGACTTAATGATCCTCGTGTAGTAGATAGACTTAATGACCCTCGTGTAGTAGATAGACTTGAAACCTAACAACCCAACCCTCGTGTAGTAGATAGACTTGAAACCCCATTAACCAGCCGACCACATCCATAAGCGTAGTTAAATATTCACGGACAGGTGTATGATTCTCAGTATTCACGGACAGGTGTATGATTCTCAGTATACACGGACAGGTGTATGATTCTCAGTATACACGGACAGGTGTATGATTCCCAGTATACACGGACAGGTGTATGATTCTCAGTATACACGGACAGGTGTATGATTCTCAGTATACACGGACAGGTGTATAATTCTCAGTATACACGGACAGGTGTATGATTCTCAGTATACACGGACAGGTGTATGATTCTCAGTATACACGGACAGGTGTATGATTCTCAGTATACACGGACAGGTGTATCATTCTCAGTATACACGGACAGGTGTATCATTCTCAGTATACACGGACAGGTGTATCATTCTCAGTATACACGGACAGGTGTATGATTCTCAGTATACACAGACAGGTGTATAATTCTCAGTATACACAGACAGGTGTATCATTCTCAGTATACACAGACAGGTGTATCATTCTCAGTATACACAGACAGGTGTATCATTCTCAGTATACACAGACAGGTGTATCATTCTCAGTATACACAGACAGGTGTATCATTCTCAGTATACACAGACAGGTGTATGATTCTCAGTATACACGGACAGGTGTATGATTCTCAGTATACACAGACAGGTGTATGATTCTCAGTATACACAGACAGGTGTATAATTCTCAGTATACACGGACAGGTGTATGATTCTCAGTATACACGGACAGGTGTATGATTCTCAGTATACACAGACAGGTGTATGATTCTCAGTATACACAGACAGGTGTATAATTCTCAGTATACACAGACAGGTGTATCATTCTCAGTATACACAGACAGGTGTATGATTCTCAGTATACACAGACAGGTGTATGATTCTCAGTATACACGGACAGGTGTATGATTCTCAGTATACACGGACAGGTGTATGATTCTCAGTATACACAGACAGGTGTATGATTCTCAGTATACACGGACAGGTGTATGATTCTCAGTATACACAGACAGGTGTATGATTATCAGTATACACAGACAGGTGTATGATTCTCAGTATACACGGACAGGTGTATGATTCTCAGTATACACGGACAGGTGTATGATTCTCAGTATACACAGACAGGTGTATGATTCTCAGTATACACAGACAGGTGTATGATTCTCAGTATACACAGACAGGTGTATGATTCTCAGTATACACAGACAGGTGTATGATTCTCAGTATACACAGACAGGTGTATGATTCTCAGTATACGTACTGTATAACGAGTGTTATCCACAGGGATAAAATCAAGAAGGATATTTAGGGCAACATAATATTACTCTTAGTAAGTAATCCTTATCCGGTTACCTTATCCAATTACCCTTATCCAGTCAACCTTATCCAGTCAACCTTATCCGGTTACCTTATCCAATTACCCTTATCCAGTCAACCTTATCCAGTCAACCTTATCCAGTCAACCTTATCCAGTCAACCTTATCCAGTCAACCTTATCCAGTCAACCTTATCTAGTCAACCTTATCCAGTCAACCTTATCCAGTCAACCTTATCCAGTCAACCTTATCCAGTCAACCTTATCCAGTCAACCTTATCCGGTTACCTTATCCAATTACCCTTATCCAGTCAACCTTATCCAGTCAACCTTATCCGGTTACCTTATCCAATTACCCTTATCCAGTCAACCTTATCCAGTCAACCTTATCCGGTTACCTTATCCAATTACCCTTATCCAGTCAACCTTATCCAGTCAACCTTATCCAGTCAACCTTATCCAGTCAACCTTATCCAGTCAACCTTATCCAGTCAACCTTATCCAGTCAACCTTATCCAGTCAACCTTATCCAGTCAACCTTATCCAGTCAACCTTATCCAGTCAACCTTATCCGGTTACCTTATCCAATTACCCTTATCCAGTCAACCTTATCCAGTCAACCTTATCCAGTCAACCTTATCCAGTCAACCTTATCCGGTTACCATATCCAATTACCCTTATCCAGTCAACCTTATCCAGTCAACCTTATCCAGTCAACCTTATCCAGTCAACCTTATCCGGTTACCTTATCCAATTACCCTTATCCAGTCAACCTTATACAGTCAACCTTATCCAGTCAACCTTATCCAGTCAACCTTATCCAGTCAACCTTATCCAGTCAACCTTATCCAGTCAACCTTATCCAGTCAACCTTATCCGGTTACCTTATCCAATTACCCTTATCCAGTCAACCTTATCCAGTCAACCTTATCCAGTCAACCTTATCCAGTCAACCTTATCCGGTTACCTTATCCAATTACCCTTATCCAGTCAACCTTATCCAGTCAACCTTATCCAGTCAACCTTATCCAGTCAACAATATCCAGTCAACATTATCCAGTCAACCTTATCAAGTCAACCTTATCCAGTCAACCTTATCCAGTCAACCTTATCCAGTCAACCTTATCCAGTCAACCTTATCCAGTCAACCTTATCCAGTCAACCTTATCCAGTCAACCTTATCCAGTCAACCTTATCCAGTCAACCTTATCCAGTCAACCTTATCCAGTCAACCTTATCCAGTCAACCTTATCCAGTCAACCTTATCCAGTCAACCTTATCCAGTCAACCTTATCCAGTCAACTTTATACAATCACTCTTATCCAGTTACCCTTATCCAGTCACCCTTATCCAATTACCCTTATCTACTCAACCTTATCCAGTTATCCTTATCCATTTATCCTTATTTAGTCCCCCTCATCATGGCACCCTTATCCAGTTATCCTCATGCAGTCAGCAGCATCCAGTCATCAATGGCTTTTCACCCTTTCCCTGTATTTTAATTCATCCAGAGTGCCATCCTCACTCAGCCTCACTCAGACTCACTCAGACTCACTCAGACTCACTCAGACTCACTCAGACTCACTCAGACTCACTCAGACTCACCCAGACTCACTCAGACTCACTCAGACCCACTCAGACTCACTCAGACTCACTAAGACTCACTCAGACTCACTCAGACTCACTCAGACTCACTCAGACCCACTCAGACTCACTCAGACTCACTAAAACTCACTCAGACTCATCCAGCCTCACTCAGACTCACTCAGACTCACTCAGACTCACTCAGACTCACTCAGACCCACTCAGACTCATCCAGCCTCACTCAGACCCACTCAGACATTAGTGGCTTGGCGTAAATCATGGAAATGCGCCAATAACCTGCCGATTGGTCCACTCAGGCGCCAATAAAAGTGTCACTCAACCGTAATATGAAATGGGAGCAGAAATGAGTCTCTCTGTCTACCACTCAGGTTGACCAGTCAGTGTAGATGCAAGTTAATCCGTGTCTACCACTCAGGTTGACCAGTCAGTGTAGATGCAAGGTAATCAGTGTCTACCACTCAGGTTGACCAGTCAGTGTAGATGCAAGGTAATCAGTGTCTACCACTCAGGTTGACCAGTCAGTGTAGATGCAAGGTAATCAGTGTCTACCACTCAGGTTGACCAGTCAGTGTAGATGCAAGTTAATCCGTGTCTACCACTCAGGTTGACCAGTCAGTGTAGATGCAAGGTAATCAGTGTATACCACTCAGGTTGACCAGTCAGTGTAGATGCAAGTTAATCCGTGTCTACCACTCAGGTTGACCAGTCAGTGTAGATGCAAGGTAATCAGTGTCTACCACTCAGGTTGACCAGTCAGTGTAGATGCAAGGTAATCAGCCAGTCAGAGAGACACTGGACTAACAGTTCATTCAGATAGTCAGCTTCTTGCGTAATCAGTCAGATAGTCAACTACTTGGGTAATCAGTCAGATAGTCAACTACTTGGGTAATCAGTCAGATAGTCAACCAGTCAATTAATCAGTCAGCTGACCAGTCATCTACTTAGCTAGTGAGTCAGTCAATCAGCTATTAAGATTATTTATTAACCACTTAGCCAATAAAAAAGTATATTAAAAATATTTAAACAACAAATTATAAGCCATTTTGGGGTTAAATACTAAAAAAAAAAAAGGATTTTTTTTTTAAATTGAGGAATATACATGACGCTATTTTATGTTTTACTGCGGAATTTGGATTTTATGGCAGCAATAATTACTGTTTAGATGGATGGTTAGTGTGGCAGCCACGTACCTTGTTAAGACATCACCATGGTTAATGTGAACTGTATGGGCCAGGAGCTGTGACCCGACCCCCTGCAGCCACACATAGGTGAGTACACACACACACACACACACACACACACACATATACACACACACACATGGTGGCTAGCCCACTTGCTTCACGCACGGAGGGCCCGGGTTCAATTCCCGGCGGGCCGAAACATTTCGAAGTGTTTCGTTACACACACACACACACACACACACACACACACACACACACACACACACACACACACACACACATACAACAGGCCTAGTGTCTAATCGACATGTGCCTAGGACAAAATGGTAACTAACACACACACACACACACACACACATAAAATATATATATATATATATATATATATATATATATATATATATATATATATAAAATATATATATATCAGAGTTAGTGAGGATTCTCATATTTATTTTCTTAGTCGTTTATGAAATAGTATAGGAAGGGAGAATATATATTCTCCCTTGATATTAACAGAGTGAACCAGAGTACAGAGAGTGGGTCAGAGTACAGAGAGTGAAACAGAGTACAGAGAGTGAACCAGAGTACAGAGAGTGGGTCAGAGTACAGAGAGTGAACCAGAGTACAGAGAGTGAACCATAGTACAGAGAGTGGGTCAGAGTACAGAGAGTGAAACAGAGTACAGAGAGTGAACCAGAGTACAGAGAGTGAACCAGAGTACAGAGAGTGAACCAGATTACAGAGAGTGAACCAGAGTACAGAGAGTGAACCAGAGTACAGAGAGTCAGAGTACAGAGAACAGAAGTTTACAGCAGTGTTGTCAGTGTAGAGACAATGTTGTCAGTGTAGAGGCAGTGTTGTCAGTATAGAGGCAGTGTTGTCACTGTAGAGGCAGTGTTGTCAGTGTAGATATAGTGTTGTCAGTGTAGAGACAGTGTTGTCAGTGTATAGGCAGTGTTGTTGGTGTAGAGGCAGTGTTGTCAGAGTAGAGGCAGTGTTGTCAGTGTAGAGGCAGTGTTGTCAGTGTAGAGGCAGTGTTGTCCGTGTATAGGCAGTGTTGTCAGTGAAGAGACAGTGCTGTCAGTGTAGAAGCAGTGTTGTCAGTGTAGAGGCAGTGTTGTCAGTGTATAGGCAGTGTTGTCAGTGTAGAGGCAGTGTTGTCAGTGTAGAGGCAGTGTTGTCAGTGTAGAGGCGGTGTTGTCAGTGTAGAGACAGTGTTGTAAGTGTAGAGACAGTGTTGTCAGTGTAGAGGCAGTGTTGTCAGTGTATAGGCAGAGTTGTCAGTGTAGAGGCAGTGTTGTCAGTGTAGAGGCAGTGTTGTCAGTGTAGAGGCGTGTTGTCAGTGTAGAGACAGTGTTGTCAGTGTAGAGACAGTGTTGTCAGTGTAGAGACAGTGTTGTCAGTGTAGAGACAGTGTTGTCAGTGTAGAGACAGTGTTGTCAGTGTAGAGACAGTGTTGTCAGTGTAGAGACAGTGTGCTGCTCTGTATTTACTCAGAACTCAGAGTAAACCTGAAGTCACGCTGAATCTGAGTTAAATCCCGGACGACCTCTCTCTCTCTCTCTCTCTCTCTCTCTCTCTCTCTCTCTCTCTCTCTTCTTCTCTCTAATGCCTTCTGGTGTCATGTGTATATGTCTCAGTGTATATACACTGAGAGAAGTATATCTCTTTTTATATACACTAAGAGGTGTATATATCTCAGTGTATATACACGGAGAGGTGTATATACACTGAGAGAAGTATATCTCAGTGTATATACACGGAGAGGTGTGTATCTCTCAGTGTATATACACTGAGAGAAGTATATCTCAGTGTATATACACGGAGATGTGTATATCTCAGTGTATATACACGGAGATGTGTATATCTCAGTGTATATACACTGGTAGTTTACATTAATCAGTATTTTAGGTATTAAAGTATTTTTGACTGGTGGTGTACAGGTGACATGCAGCCTTAATGACCCTCGTGTAGTAGATAGACTTGAAACCTAACAACCAAACCCTCACTAGACTGTCAAACACCAGACTGTCAAACACCAGACTGTCAAACACCAGACTGTCAAACACTAGACTGTCAAACACCAGACTGTCAAACACCAGACTGTCAAACACCAGACTGTCAAACACCAGACTGTCAAACACCAGACTGTCAACACTAGACTGTCAACACTAGACTGTCAAACACCAGACTGTCAACACTAGACTGTCAAACACCAGACTGTCAAACACCAGACTGTCAAACACCAGACTGTCAAACATCAGACTGTCAAACACCAGACTGTCAAACACCAGACTGTCAAACACCAGACTGTCAAACACCAGACTGTCAAACACTAGACTGTCAAACACCAGACTGTCAACACTAGACTGTCAAACACCAGACTGTCAACACTAGACTGTCAAACACCAGACTGTCAAACACCAGACTGTCAAACACCAGACTGTCAAACACCAGACTGTCAAACACCAGACTGTCAACACTAGACTGTCAAACACCAGACTGTCAAACACCAGACTGTCAAATACCAGACTGTCAAACACTAGACTGTCAAACACTAGATTGTCAAACACCAGACTGTCAACACTAGACTGTCAAACACCAGACTGTCAAACACCAGACTGTCAAACACCAGACTGTCAAACACCAGACTGTCAAACACTAGACTGTCAAACACCAGACTGTCAACACTAGACTGTCAAACACCAGACTGTCAAACACCAGACTGTCAAACACCAAACTGTCAACACTAGACTGTCAAACACCAGACTGTCAAACACCAGACTGTCAAACACCAGACTGTCAAACACCAGACTGTCAACACTAGACTGTCAACACTAGACTGTCAAACACTAGACTGTCAACACTAGACTTTCAAACACCAGACTGTCAAACACCAGACTGTCAACACCAGACTGTCAACACTAGACTGTCAAACACCAGACTGTCAAACACCAGACTGTCAACACTAGACTGTCAACATTAGACTGTCAAACACCAGACTGTCAAACACCAGACTGTCAACACTAGACTGTCAACACTAGACTGTCAAACACCAGACTGTCAACACTAGACTGTCAAACACCAGACTGTCAAACACCAGACTGTCAACACTAGACTGTCAACACTAGACTGTCAAACACCAGACTGTCAAACACCAGACTGTCAACACTAGACTGTCAACACTAGACTGTCAAACACCAGACTGTCAACACTAGACTGTCAAACACCAGACTGTCAAACACCAGACTGTCAAACACCAGACTGTCAACACTAGACTGTCAAACACCAGACTGTCAAACACCAGACTGTCAACACCAGACTGTCAACACTAGACTGTCAAACACCAGACTGTCAAACACCAGACTGTCAACACTAGACTTTCAACACTAGACTGTCAAACACCAGACTGTCAAACACCAGACTGTCAACACTAGACTGTCAACACTAAACTGTCAAACACCAGACTGTCAACACTAGACTGTCAAACACCAGACTGTCAAACACCAGACTGTCAACACTAGACTGTCAACACTAGACTGTCAAACACCAGACTGTCAAACACCAGACTGTCAACACTAGACTGTCAACACCAGACTGTCAAACACTCTTGACAGTATCCTGACTCAGGCTAGACTGTTGAGAGCGGGTAGGAGATTCCTGGGTATTAACTCGACAAGGTGACTCCATATTGCAGGTCAAACAAGAGCCTGGCTGGTCACAGGTCACAAGTAAAGTCACAGGTCACAAGCCACAGTTCACAGGTCACAAGCCACAGGTCACAGGTTACAAGCCACAGGTCACAGGTCACAAGCCACAGGTCACAGGTCACAAGCCACAGGTCACAGGTCACAAGCCACAGGTCACAGGTCACAAGCCACTGGTCACAGGTCACAAGTCAAAAGTCACAGGTCACAAGTCACAGGTCACAGATCACAAGTCACAAGTCTCAAGCCACAGGTCACAGGTCACAAGCCACAAGTCACAGGTCACAAGTCACAGGTCACAGATCACAAGTCACAGGTCACAAGCCACAAGTCATAGGTCACAAGCTTTAAGTCACAGGTCGCAAGCCACAAGTCACAGGTCACAAGCCACAGGAAGGGCCAGAATGTTCCCTTCCTTCAAGCTCACTCAGTGAAGGAAGGGTCAGAATGTTCCCTTCCTTCAAGCTCACTCAGTGAAGGAAGGGTCAGAATGTTCCCTTCCTTCAAGCTCACTCAGTGAAGGAAGGGTCAGAATGTTCCTTTCCTTCAAGCTCACTCAGTGAAGGAAGGGTCAGAATGTTCCCTTCCTTCAAGTTCACTCAGTGAAGGAAGGGTCAGAATGTTCCCTTCCTTCAAGCTCACTCAGTGAAGGAAGGGCCAGAATGTTCCCTTCCTTCAAGTTCACTCAATGAAGGAAGGGCTAGAATGTTCCCTTCCTTCAAGTTCACTCAGTGAAGGAAGGGTCAGAATGTTCCCTTCCTTCAAGCTCACTCAGTGAGGGAAGGGCCAGAATGTTCCCTTCCTTCAAGCTCACTCAGTGAAGGAAGGGCCAGAATGTTCCCTTCCTTCAAGTTCACTCAGTGAAGGAAGGGCCAGAATGTTCCCTTCCTTCAAGTTCACTCTGCACTCTTGCTTTTATAAGTACCACGGAGGCGACTGGTGCCTCATCATTCTCTGTCATGATCTCTGAAGACATCCCAGGAATGGTATCAATTGTGTCTCACGGTTCTTCAAGTTATCCTGCATATTTGTCAAAGATTTGCATGACGTTTACACATTTACACTTCCTGGGAGTGGTGTGTGTGTGTGTGTGTGTGTCTCTGTGTGTGTGTGTGTGTGTGTGTGTGTGTGTGTGTGTGTGTGTGTGTCTGTGTGTGTGTGTGTGTGTCTGTGTGTGTGTGTGTGTCTCTGTGTGTGTGTGTGTGTGTGTGTGTGTGTGTGTGTGTGTGTTGTGTGTGTGTGTTGTGTGTGTGTTGTGTGTGTGTGTGTGTGTGTGTGTGTGTGTGTGTGTGTGTGTGTGTGTGTGTGTGTGTGTGTGTGTGTGTGTGTGTGTGTGTGTGTGTGTGTGTGTGTGTGTGTGTGTGTGGTGTGTGTGTGTGTGTGTGTGTGTGTGTGTGTGTGTGTGTGTGTGTGTGTGTGTGTGTGTGTGTGTGTGTGTGTGTGTGTGTGTGTGTGTGTGTGTGTGTGTGTGGTGTGTGTACTCACCTAATTGTACTCACCTAATTGTGGTTGCAGGGGTCGAGACTCAGCTCCTGGCCCCGCCTCTTCGCTGTCTGCTACTGGGTCTCCGCTCTCCCTGCTCCATGAGCTTTATCATACCTTGTCTTAAAACTATGTATGGTTCCTGAATCCACTATATCTTTCTCTAGTCCATTCCACTTCCTGACTACTCTGTGGCTGAAGAAATGCTTCCTAACATCCCTTTGACTCATCTGAGTCTTCAGCTTCCAGTTGTGTCCCCTTGTTTCTGTGTTCCTCTCTGGAACATCCTGTCCCTGTCTACCTTGTCGATTCCCGCAGTATTTTTTTATGTCGTTATCATGTCTCCTCTGACCCTTCTTTCCTCCAGTGTTGTTAGTCCTATTTCCCTCAACCTTTCTTCATAGGATAGACCCCTGAGTTGTGGAACTAGCCTTGTCGCAAACCTTTGCACTTTCTCTTGTTTCTTTACGTGTTTGACCAGGTGTGGGTTCCAGACTGGTGCTGCATATTCTAGTATGGGCCTGACGTACACGGTGTACAGTGTCTTGAACGATTCCTTGTTTAGGTAACGGAACGCTAATCTTAGGTTTGCCAGTCGCCCATATGCTGCCGCAGTTATCTGGTTGATGTGTGCCTTCGGAGACGTACTTGGCGTTATACTCACCCCAAGGTCTTTCTCCTTTGCCGAGGTTTGTAGCCTTTGTCCGCCTAGCCTGTACTCTGTCAGCGGTCTTCCTTGCCCTTCTCCGATCTTCATGACTTTGCATTTGGTGGGATTGAATTCGAGAAGCCAGTTGCTAGACCAGATGTCAAGCTTGTCCAGGTCTGTTTGAAGTCCTGCTTGGTCCTCTTCCGATGTGATTCTCCTCATTAATTTCACATCATCTGCGAACAGAGACACTTCTGAGTCTATCCCGTCCGTCATGTCGTTTACATATACCAAGAATAACACTGGTTCTAGGACTGACCCCTGCGGTACGCCGCTCGTCACGGCGCCACTGTGATACCTCATCACGCACCATGACCCGTTGTTGCCTCCTGTGAGGTATTCCCTGATCCATTCCAGTGCCCTTCCTGTTATACATGCTTGTTCTTCCAACTTCTTTACTAATCTCATGTGAGG
The DNA here is from genome assembly GCA_009830355.1 of Cherax destructor. NCBI lineage: Eukaryota > Metazoa > Arthropoda > Malacostraca > Decapoda > Parastacidae > Cherax > Cherax destructor. The sequence continues at coordinate 973 of WNWK01028502.1, read as the reverse complement.
AACTGTGTCGAAGGCCTTCCTGCAGTCCAGGAAAATGCAATCAACCCACCCTTCTCTCTCTTGCCTTACCTCTGTTACTTTATCATAGAACTCTAGGAGGTTTGTTACACAGGATTTGCCTTCCGGAATCCGTGCTGTCTGGTGTTTATTATCCTGTTCAGCTCGAGGTGTTCCACCATTCTTTTCCTGATGATTTTCTCCAGGACTTTGCACACTATACATGTAAGTGACACCGGTCTATAGTTTAGTGCCTCTTTTCTGTCTCCTTTTTTAAAGATGGGGACTACATTGGCCTTCTTCCATACCTCAGGTAGCTGCCCAGTTTCAAGGGATGTGTTGAATATTGTGGTAAGTGGCACACTCAGTGCCTCAGCTCCTTCCCGAAGAACCCACGGGGAGATATTGTCCGGACCCATCGCCTTTGAGGTATCAAGGTCACTGAGTAACTGCTTCACCTCCTCCTCAGTTGTGTGTATGCCCTCTAGCACTTGATACATCCCTTGTTGGTGATGCACCCCGTCCTGTCTACCCAGCTGCCTTCCTTCCTCCACTGTGAATACTTCCTTAAACCTCAAGTTGAGCTCCTCACATACCTCTTGATCATTGCTTGTGAGTTCCCCATCTTCTCTCCTCAGCCTTATCACCTGGTCCTTGACTGTTGTCTTCCTTCTGATGTGACTGTGTGTGTGTGTGTGTGGTGTGTGTGTGTGTATGTGTATGTGTGTGTGTGTGTGTCTGTGTGTGTGTGTGTGGTGTGTGTGTGTGTGTGTGTGTGTGTGTGTGTGTGTGTGTGTGTGTGTGTGTGTGTGGTGTGGTGGGGTGTACTCACCTAGTTGTACTCACCTAGTTGTGGTTGCAGGGTCGAGTCAAAGCTCCTGGCCCCGCCTCTTCACTGGCCGCTACTGGGTCACTCTCCTGCGCCATGAGCTTTATCATACCTCTGCTTAAAGCTATGTATAGAGCCTGTCTCCAC
>WNWK01028501.1:0-25314 GCA_009830355.1 Cherax destructor | reverse complement strand
GGGTTTCTGTAGTTGATTAAATGGTTGTGTAAATTCGTGTTGAACGGCATTTCTTGGTCGTCAGATCTGCCTGCGTACTGGTGTTCTGAAATGCGTGTTTGTAGGTCTCTGGATGTTTCGCCAACGTATAATTTGCTGCAGCCATTACAAGGATTGTGTATACCCTGCCGTGGATTGAAGCTTTTCCTGTCTGTTACTGGTAATGTCCTTGATGGTGGTGGATGTGGAGGTGGATACTCGGAATGAGGTCTTGAAAAAATGTTGGAAACTTGTTTGGAAATGGAGTTGGTGGGAAGGACTATTATCTCTTCTCAGCAGTGTCTTCTCTGGGTGTGTTGAAGATGTTTAATGCCCGTCGTCTGCAGTCTCTAATGGGGCATTAAACACTTCTTCAATGAGAAGCATCTGTCCTTCCCACCAACTCCATCTCAAGCAGTTTCTCGACTGTCGTGCAGCACACCACCATCAGATTGCCAGCCACGAAGTTAATCACGGCATAGAATCCGTAGATAAAGTCGTTAGAAGATCAGTTGGCAAACGCATCAGAAATTCAATAGGCATTAACGCAAGACTCATGCAGCTTGCAAAGAAATTCAACATCAGAAGAGGAAGCAATTGCAGAATCTGATCTCACTCTCTGTCAACAAGCTCACCAGATACGGCTCTGACAACTAGCTGATATTGCAAGCAACTCTCAACGCTATCACCATAGAACTCAGAATGTGTCACTGCAGGTCACTAGAATCACACTATGTTAACTATCACTCTAGACTCAATGCAGCTTCACCTGACAGCACTAGCATCCCATGATTACTCCATAGTTGCTCATTCCAGGTAGATCTGATGGACTCGATAAAGCCCACTGCGTGGGGAAACGTTGTGAATAAAGGATCACATTATACTGCTTATGTGAATAGGGATGTTACATCAAGGCTGGAGAGTTTCTTGTTCCTGATGTTGATGTTGCGAATGCGATTGAGAAGGTCACCAGAGTGTTTGAGATGTGCTGGACTGATGGTGCCCAAAAGTTTAGAGAGGTGTTTAGCGAGAATTCCTGAGAGTTGGTGGGGAGCACTGCCTATTCCCGAGGATATGGGCCTCAATGGGATACCTGGTTTGTGAGTTTTTGGCAAACCGTACATTCTGGCAGGTCTGGGAATCATCACTTATCTGCATATCCAACAACTTCAACCAGAACAACGGCTTCTACAACATAGCTGAACCTATTGCCAAGAAACTTCTTCATCACTATCCCACATAAGAACTTAAGAATGGAACACTGCAGAAGGTCTACACATATACTTATCCAATCTCTTTTAAAGCTATCCAAGGTTTTAGACTCTATCACCCTACTTTGAAGACTGTCACATGCAGCATTCTCCACCTGACTAAATCCTATAAATACTCATATATCTTTTATCCAGGTAGATCTGTTTGTGACTCGATAAAGCCCACTGTGTGGGCGAAACGTTGTCAATAAAGGATCACATTATACTGCTTATGTGTTTATTTTTCCATTGTGTCGGTATTTTATACCATTTATTTCCATGAGGTACACACACTCAGGAGGAGGTACACACACACTCAGTAGGAGGTACACACACACTCAGTAGGAGGTACACACACACTCAGGAGGAGGTACGTACACACACTCAGGAGGAGGTACGTACACACACTCAGGAGGAGGAACACACACAGTCAGTAGGAGGTACACACACACTCACGAGGAGGTACATACACACACTCAGGAGGAGGTACACACACACTTAGGAGGACGTACACACACAGTCAGTAGGAGGTACACAGTGTGTTAGGAAAGTTGGTAATGTAATTCTTCACACTTCCCTTTTATAACACAGTGGAACTGAGCTGAGAATTCGTATATTACTCATTGTGTGGTATAATAATTTGTCAAATTTTACATATTTACTGAGACTGTCTAAATGCACCAGGTTTTTAAATTCAACAGGTTTGCTTTGGTCAACATTGTACATTGTATTTAAGAGGCACATAAGTTCCCCCGTTTCTTAATAACACGTTCATTTTTTCCACTATAATCTACCTTGTCCATAATTACTATCGCATTTGCTTTGTCTGTTTGGTAAGGTGAAGTCCAGGATCTTTCCTTAATTCATGGTATAACTTAACAAATCTTTGAGGACAATTGTGTTGTAGAGGTGTGAGCAAAGCTCAGACCTTTACAACTTACGTGGCTCTTAAAGGCATTTATAAACGTCTTGGCCGATCAACGAAGTTAATTTTTTGCTTTTAATTCTATTGTCTTAATAGAGATTTGGGTCTCTCGCTCAGTCATATAAAATTTAGGACAGTGGTTACAGGAGGCACACAACATATGTATATTATCGTACGCAGATAAATGAACACCAGTAATAACCATTGGTACCAATGTAAAGCCAGTGTTGATGGTCTTATCAGCTGGTTATCTTTGACAAACCAGCTGTGTCAGGCACAAAATAAATCTATACTACTGCTCTAGGATATTATATCACAATAAAACTCTCGAAAAAGGAATATTCTAGCTTATATCTAAACTAGTAAGACATTCTCAAGATTTCTCTGTCATTCATACGCTTTTTAACTTATATTTATATGAAAAAACTTATGTCCTGTTGAGAAATCTTGATAATAAACTGATTAGCCTAGATAGATTATATCTCAAGAATTTAACGATCTCAGATATGAACAAAACAGACACATTTACCCTACACTGTGTGTTCCTGAATAAGACACATGCGTAATACTTCCGTAACACTTGCGTAACACTTGCGTAACAATTGCGTAACACGTGTTTATCCTAATCATCAATGTGCTGCTGTTATTTGATATTTACTTGTCCTAGTTAGGTAAGCAGATGTGTGCTTCAGGAGGGTGGTACACCTGCTCCACACTGATGTGTGCTTCAGGAGGGTAGTACACCTGCTCCACACTGATGTGTGCTTCAGGAAGGTGGTACACCTGCTCCACACTGATGTGTGCTTCAGGAGGGTGGTACACCTGTTCCACACTGATGTGTGCTTCAGGAGGGTGGTACACCTGCTCCACACTGATGTGTGCTTCAGGAAGGTGGTACACCTGCTCCACACTGATGTGTGCTTCAGGAAGGTGGTACACCTGCTCCACACTGATGTGTGCTTCAGGAAGGTGGTACACCTGCTCCACACTGATGTGTGCTTCAGGAGGGTGGTACACCTGCTCCACACTGATGTGTGCTTCAAGAAGGTGGTACACCTGCTCCACACTGATGTGTGCTTCAGGAAGGTGGTACACCTGCTCCACACTGATGTGTGCTTCAGGAGGGTGGTACACCTGCTCCACACTGATGTGTGCTTCAGGAGGGTGGTACACCTGCTCCACACTGATGTGTGCTTCAGGAGGGTGGAACACCTGCTCCACACTGATGTGTGCTTCAGGAAGGTGGTACACCTGCTCCACACTGATGTGTGCTTCAGGAGGGTGGTACACCTGCTCCACACTGATGTGTGCTTCAGGAAGGTGGTACACCTGCTCCACACTGATGTGTGCTTCAGGAGGGTGGTACACCTGCTCCACACTTATATGTGCTTCAGGAGGGTGGTACACCTGCTCCACACTGATGTGTGCTTCAGGAGGGTGGTACACCTGCTCCACACTGATGTGTGCTTCAGGAGGGTGGTAAACCTGCTCCACACTGATGTGTGCTTCAGGAGGGTGGTACACCTGCTCCACACTGATGTGTGCTTCAGGAGGGTGGTACACCTGCTCTACACTGATGTGTGCTTCAGGAGGGTGGTACACCTGCTCCACACTGATGTGTGCTTCAGGAAGGTGGTACACCTGCTCCACACTGATGTGTGCTTCAGGAGGGTGGTACACCTGCTCCACACTGATGTGTGCTTCAGGAGGGTGGTACACCTGCTCCACACTGATGTGTGCTTCAGGAAGGTGGTACACCTGCTCCACACTGATGTGTGCTTCAGGAAGGTGGTACACCTGCTCCACACTGATGTGTGCTTCAGGAAGGTGGTGCACCTGCTCCACACTGATGTGTGCTTCAGGAGGGTGGTACACCTGCGCCACACTGATGTGTGCTTCAGGAGGGTGGTACACCTGCTCCACACTGATGTGTGCTTCAGGAGGGTGGTACACCTGCTCCACACTGATGTGTGCTTCAGAAAGGTGGTACACCTGCTCCACACTGATGTGTGCTTCAGGAGGGTGGTACACCTGCTCCACACTGATGTGTGCTTCAAGAAGGTGGTACACCTGCTCCACACTGATGTGTGCTTCAGGAAGGTGGTACACCTGCTCCACACTGATGTGTGCTTCAGGAAGGTGGTACACCTGCTCCACACTGATGTGTGCTTCAGGAAGGTGGTACACCTGCTCCACACTGATGTGTGCTTCAGGAGGGTGGTACACCTGCTCCATACTGATGTGTGCTTCAGGAAGGTGGTACACCTGCTCCACACTGATGTGTGCTTCAGGAGGGTGGTACACCTGCTCCACACTGATGTGTGCTTCAGGAGGGTGGTACACCTGCTCCACACTAATGTGTGCTTCAGGAAGGTGGTACACCTGCTCCACACTGATGTGTGCTTCAGGAAGGTGGTACACCTGCTCCACACTGATGTGTGCTTCAGGAGGGTGGTAAACCTGCTCCACACTGATGTGTGCTTCAGGAGGGTGGTAAACCTGCTCCACACTGATGTGTGCTTCAGGAGGGTGGTACACCTGCTCCACACTGATGTGTGCTTCAGGAGGGTGGTAAACCTGCTCCACACTGATGTGTGCTTCAGGAGGGTGGTACACCTGCTCCACACTGATGTGTGCTTCAGGAGGGTGGTAAACCTGCTCCACACTGATGTGTGCTTCAGGAGGGTGGTAAACCTGCTCCACACTGACGTGATATTCATGATTACTGTGACTAGTTCCTGTGTCATCAGGTCCAGGTGTAGCTTCAGGTGTAGCAGGACATGCAGGTGTAGCATCACGTGTAGGTGTAGCGTCACGTGTAGGTGCAGGTGTAACATCGCGTGTTGGTGCAGTTGTAGCATCACGTGTGGGTGTAGCATCACATATAGGAGCAAGTGTAGCATCACATGTAGGTGCAGGTGTAGCATCACATGTTGGTGCAGGTGTAGCATCACGTGTAGGTGTAGCATCACATATAGGAGCAGGTGTAGCATCACATGTAGGTGCAGGTGTAGCATCACGTGTAGGTGCAGGTGTAGCATCACATGTCGGTGTAGGTGTAGCATCACATGTAGGTGTAGGTGTAGCATCACATGTAGGTGCAGGTGTAGCATCACATGTAGGTGCAGGTGTAGCATCACATGTAGGTGTAGGTGTAGCATCACATGTAGGTGCAGGTGTAGCATCACGTGTAGGTGCAGGTGAAGCATCACGTGTAGGTGTAGGTGTAGCATCACATGTCGGTGTAGGTGTAGCATCACATGTAGGTGCAGGTGTAGCATCACATGTAGGTGCAGGTGTAGCATCACATGTAGGTGCAGGTGTAGCATCACGTGCAGGTGTAGCATCACATGTAGGTGTAGCATCACGTGTAGGTGTTGCATCACCTGCAGGTGTAGCATCACATGTAGGTGCAGGTGTAGCATCACATGTAGGTGCAGGTGTAGCATCACATGTAGGTGCAGGTGTAGCATCACATGTAGGTGTAGCATCACATGTAGGTGTAGCATCACATGTAGGTGCAGGTGTAGCATCACATGTAGGTGTAGGTGTAGCATCACATGTAGGTGTAGCATCACATGTAGGTGCAGGTGTAGCATCACATGTAGGTGCAGGTGTAGCATCACATGTAGGTGTAGCATCACATGTAGGTGATAGGTGTAGCATCACATGTAGGTGAGGTGTAGCTCACTGAGGTTTAGCATCACATGTAGGTGTAGGTAGCATCACATGTAGGTGTAGGTGTAGCATCACATGTAGGTGTAGGCGTAGCATCACGTGTAGGTGTAGCATCACATGTAGGTGCAGGTGTAGCATCACATGTAGGTGTAGGCGTAGCATCACGTGCAGGTGTAGGTGTAGCATCACATGTAGGTGTAGGTGTAGCATCACATGTAGGTGTAGGTGTAGCATCACATGTAGGTGTAGGTGTAGCATCACATGTAGGTGCAGGTGTAGCATCACGTGTAGGTGTAGGTGTAGCATCACATGTAGGTGTGTGAGCACGTGTGCAGTGACACGTGAGGTGAGTGTAGCATCACATGTGGTGCAGGTGTAGCATCACTGTAGGTAATAGTAGGGTAGCATCACATGTTGGTGCAGGTGTAGCATCACGTGTAGGTGCAGGTGAAGCATCACGTGTAGGTGCAGGTGTAGCATCACCTGCAGGTGTAGCATCACATGTAGGTGTAGCATCACATGTAGGTGTAGGTGTAGCATCACATGTAGGTGCAGGTGTAGCATCACATGTAGGTGTAGGCGTAGCATCACGTGCAGGTGTAGCATCACATGTAGGTGTAGGTGTAGCATCACGTGTAGGTGCAGGTGTAGCATCACATGTAGGTGTAGGTGTAGCATCACGTGTAGGTGCAGGTGTAGCATCACATATAGATGCAGGTGTAGCATCACGTGTAAGTGCAGGTGTAGCATCACGTGTAGGTGCAGGTGTAGCATCACATGTAGGTGCAGGTGTAGCATCACATGTAGGTGCAGGTGTAGCATCACATGTAGGTGCAGGTGTAGCATCACGTGTAGGTGCAGGTGTAGCATCACATGTAGGTGCAGTTGTAGCATCACATGTAGGTGCGGGTGTAGCATCACATATAGGTGCAGGTGTAGCATCACATATAGGTGCAGGTGTAGCATCACATGTAGGTGCAGTTGTAGCATCACATGTAGGTGCAGTTGTAGCATCACATGTAGTTGCGGGTGTAGCATCACATGTAGGTGCAGTTGTAGCATCACATGTAGGTGCAGGTGTAGCATCACATATAGGTGCAGTTGTAGCATCACGTGTAGGTGCAGGTGTAGCATCACGTGTAGGTGTAGCAGCACATTAGGTGTAGTTATAATGACATGTGTTAGTGCAGGTGTAGGTATAATGACAGGTGTAAATGCAGGTGTGGATAAACATAAACTCTCCTAATTGCATTTATTCATTTATTTATTTATAGAGAGATAAATCGTCGTTTTGAAAATTATAGTTTAAAGATATAATTAATGTTTCTGGGAAGAGAAGAGAGGAGAAGAGAAGAGAGGAGAAGAGAAGAGAGGAGAAGATAAGAGAGGAGAAGAGAAGAGATGAGAAGAGAAGAGAGGAGAAGAGAAGAGAGGAGAAGAGAAGAGAGGAGAAGAGAAGAGAGGAGAAGAGAGGAGAAGAGAAGAGAGGAGAAGAGAAGAGAGGAGAAGAGAAGAGAGGAGAAGAGAAGAGAGGAGAAGGAATTCAATTTCAGCTTCAGGCTAACAGATTGTTTATCTTGATCCAGGTTTATTATGCAGCTTAGATCAGGGTAGAAAATACCTGCTATCAGGAATAATGTTTTTACACAGAGACGAGAGTAAAGTAGGGAGCTGGGAGATAGTGGGTCTAGTAGCGACCAGCGAAGAGGCGGGGCCAGGAGCTGTGAATCGACTCCTACAATCACTTATAGGTGAGTACTGACACATACACATAAACTTATAGACACATACAAACACAGGCACATATAAAGAGACATAAACACAGACACATACAAACAGACAAATACAAACATAGACACATACACACACAGACACTCAGCCAGTTGTGGATCCTGGGGTAGAGTCTTAGTTCCTGGCCCCGCCTCTCAATTACTCGCGAACGATTACACACTATTCCTAGCCTCATGGACCCTATCATATCTACTCTTAAAACTCTGTACGAAATCTACTTCCAGTATTTCCTCATTCAAATCATTCCACTTCCTAAACTGCTTTCAGACTGACTGACTTTCTGACACCCCAGTGACACCCCAGTGACTCCCCAGTGACACCCCAGTGACACCCCAGTGACTCCCCAGTGACATCCCAGTGACACCCCAGTGACTCCCCAGTGACACCCCAGTGACTCCCCAGTGACTCCCCCTAGATGACTTATTTATCTCCTCTTACTGCATTATCTCCCACGAATTTGAATGAAACATATTTCTCCTCAGCAATCATGCACTACAAACACTTGGAAAACATGCCGAAACACGAATTTGGACAAAACATGTTCACAAAACGGAAACACTTGGCAAAAATTCATCTGGAAAACGACTTGCTGAAACAAAACACTTGGAAAACACTTGGAAAACACTTGGAAAACACTTGGAAACACTTGAAACACTTGGAAAACTGGAAACACTTGGAAAACACTTGGAAAACACTTGGAAAACACTTGGAAAACACTTGGAAACACTGGAAAACACTTGGAAAACACTTGGAAACACTTGGTAAACACTTGGAAAACACTTGGAAAACACTTGGAAAACACTTGGAAAACACTTGGAAAACACTTGGAAAACACTTGGAAAACACTTGGAAAACACTTGGAAACACTTGGAAAACACTTGGAAAACACTTGGTAAACACTTGGTAAACACTTGGAAAACACTTGGAAAACACTTGGAAAACACTTGGTAAACACTTGGTAAACACTTGGAAAACACTTGGAAAACACTTGGTAAACACTTGGAAAACACTTGGAAAACACTTGGTAAACACTTGGTAAACACTTGGAAAACACTTGGTAAACACTTGGTAAACACTTGGTAAACACTTGGAAAACACTTGGTAAACACTTGGTAAACACTTGGAAAACACTTGGAAAACACTTGGAAAACATTTGGTAAACACTTGGAAAACACTTGGAAAACACTTGGTAAACAAACCCGGATGTTTTCATTCGGGAGATGCAATGATCATGAGTTCACAGATTTAACAAATACGAAAGTAAATTTACAGACAAACACGTGAAGAAGCCCTTGACCACCTCCACTCAGACTTGCAATAAACGACTGTTAAGAACAATGAATTTATATATTTTTAACACACTGGCCGTCTCCGTCACACATTGACCGTAATTCACTCAAAAGGTATTTTCTAAACGATAACGTAAATAATGCCATTTACTCCTTTCCCTTGATTATGAAATAAAAAATTCCTGGGAGAATGTTTACAATTTTATTTGTTAATTGTGTTTAAAGTTTAGTGACTATACGAGTTTCATCAGGACACCTGTAACCTCTCCACCAGCAATTACAGTGAACTCTGGGTGTATGTACACTGAGACAGACGCCTATTCGTGTATGTATGATTTCATTATAAAACTTGAAACACAGGTGGGCTTGATAAGAGTTTGAGGTGACTCAGGAAAAGATATTCATGTAGTTTTATCAGGGGAGTGAGACCCAAGTCGCCTCAGATTGTAATCAGTGGACACACGAACACAAGATCCAAGAGACGGGGTAGGGAAGAAATCACATTTAAGCTTATCCTGCCCAGTGTTTATAAGCTTGAAGCTGCCAGCACACGCTCGAAACGACAAGGAGTGAAACAAAATCATTGTGTAAGCTTGCTCGAAACGACATAGATTGAGAAAGGTATTGTGTGCGTTTACTAATCTTCCCAGTGTCCACCAGCTAGTAGGCAGAACACGCACGAAGCCACCTGCAGCAGAAAAAAACACGTATCACCTTGCCCCTTGTCTGACGTACCCAGAATACTGTAGAAGCGATATAGTTTGACCAAAAACATTGCCTGTACTTGTCCTACCCAGATACTAGGCGTAGGGTGGACACAGCGTAGTGTGACTGTACTTACCCTGCCCAGATACTAGGCGAAGGGTGGACACAGCGTAGTGTGACTGTACTTACCCTGCCCAGATACTAGGCGAAGGGTGGACACAGCGTAGTGTGACTGTACTTACCCTGCCCAGTTACTAGGCGAAGGGTGGACACAGCGTAGTGTGACAACATCAGTGTCTAAGATTATCGCTGTTCTGTACTTTGAGTTGCTTTCCTTACAACCAAAACTCCCGCATCTTAACAGTCGCAGTATCAATGTTCGCTTGATCATCTGTGCCCTACAAAGGAGGTGCCTGCATGCTGGTGAAGGGCTCTTGATCCAAAGAATTGAAGCTATTCATTCTTCCCTTGGATCAAATCAGAATTTACAGTTTAACCTAGTAATAATAACGATAATAATAATAATCATAGTAACTGTGGGATTATTATAAATTGTTACAGCCACGGTATTGCGCCTGTTACAGCCACGGTATTGTGCCTGTTACAGCCACGGTATTGTGCCTGTTACAGCCACGGTATTGCGCCTGTTACAGCCACGGTATTGTGCCTGTTACAGCCACGGTATTGTGCCTGTTACAGCCACGGTATTGTGCCTGTTACAGCCACTGTATTGCGCCTGTTACAGCCACGGTATTGTGCCTGTTACAGCCACGGTATTGTGCCTGTTACAGCCACGGTATTGTGCCTGTTACAGCCACGGTATTGTGCCTGTTACAGCCACGGTATTGTGCCTGTTACAGCCACGGTATTGTGCCTGTTACAGCCACGGTATTGCGCCTGTTACAGCCACGGTATTGTGCCTGTTACAGCCACGGATTGCGCCTGTTACAGCCACGGTATTGTGCCTGTTACAGCCACGGCATTGTGCCTGTTACAGCCACGGTATTGCGCCTGTTACAGCCACGGTATTGTGCCTGTTACAGCCACGGTATTGCGCCTGTTACAGCCACGGTATTGTGCCTGTTACAGCCACGGTATTGTGCCTGTTACAGCCACGGTATTGTGCCTGTTACAGCCACGGTATTGTGCCTGTTACAGCCACGGTATTGTGCCTGTTACAGCCACGGTATTGTGCTTGTTACAGCCACTGTATTGTGCCTGTTACAGCCACGGTATTGCGCCTGTTACAGCCATGGTATTGTGCCTGTTACAGCCACTGTATTGCGCCTGTTACAGCCACGGTATTGTGCCTGTTACAGCCACGGTATTGTGCCTGTTACTGCCACGGTATTGTGCCTGTTACAGCCACTGTATTGTGCCTGTTACAGCCATGGTATTGTGCCTGTTACAGCCACTGTATTGTGCCTGTTACAGCCACGGTATTGTGCCTGTTACAGCCACTGTATTGTGCCTGTTACAGCCACGGTATTGCGCCTGTTACAGCCACGGTATTGTGCCTGTTACAGCCACGGTATTGTGGCTGTTACAGCCACTGTATTGCGCCTGTTACAGCCACGGTATTGCGCCTGTTACAGCCACGGTATTGTGCCTGTTACAGCCACTGTATTGCGCCTGTTACAGCCACGGTATTGTGGCTGTTACAGCCACGGTATTGTGCCTGTTACAGCCACGGTATTGTGCCTGTTACAGCCACGGTATTGTGCCTGTTACAGCCACGGTATTGTGCCTGTTACAGCCACGGTATTGTGCCTGTTACAGCCACGGTATTGTGCCTGTTACAGCCACGGTATTGTGTCTGTTGCAGCCACAGTATCGTGCCTGTTGCAGCCACGGTATTGTGTCTGTTGCAGCCACAGTATTGTGTCTGTTGCTGCCACGGTATTGTGCCTGTTGCTGCCACGGTATTTTGTCTGTTGCAGCCACGGTATTGTGTCTGTTGCAGCCACAGTATTGTGTCTGTTGCTGCAACGGTAATGTATTTGTTGCAGCCACGGTATTGTGTTTGTTGCAGCCACGGTATTGTGTTTGTTGCAGCCACGGTATTGTGTTTAATGCAGCCACAGTATTGTGCTTGTTGCAGTCACAGTATTGTGTTTGTTGCAGCCACGGTATTGTGTTTGTTGTTGCAACGGTAATGTATTTGTTGAAGCCACGGTATTGTGTCTGTTGCAGCCACGGTATTGTGCCTGTTGCAGTAACGGTATTGTGTCTGTTGCAGCCACAGTATTGTGTCTCTTGCTGCCATGGTATTGTGCCTGTTGCTGCCACGGTATTTTGTCTGTTGCAGCCACGGTATTGTGTCTGTTGCAGCCATGGTATTGTGTCTGTTGCAGCCACGGTATTGTGTTTAATGCAGCCACAGTATTGTGTTTGTTGCAGCCACGGTATTGTGTTTAATGCAGCCACAGTATTGTGTTTGTTGCAGCCACGGTAATGTGTTTGTTGCAGCCACAGTATTGTGTTTGTTGCAGCCACAGTATTGTGTTTGTTGCAGCCACGGTATTGTGTTTGTTGCAGCCACGGTATTGTGTTTAATGCAGCCACAGTATTGTGTTTGTTGCAGCCACAGTATTGTGTTTGTTGCAGCCACGGTATTGTGTTTAATGCAGCCACAGTATTGTGTTTGTTGCAGCCACAGTATTGTGTCTGTTGCAGCCACGGTATTGTGTTTGTTGCAGCCACGGTATTGTGTTTGTTGCTGCAACGGTAATGTATTTGTTGAAGCCACGGTATTGTGTTTGTTGCAGCCACGGAATTGTTTGTTGCAACCACGGTACTGTAATTGTTTCAGCCACGGTATTGTGTTTGTTGTAGGCACAGTACTGTTATTGTTGCAGCCACGGTATTGTTATTGTTGCAGCAACGGTATTGTTATTGTTGCATTTATGGTATTGTTATTATTGCAAGTACGGTATTGTTATTGTTGCAACCACACTATTGTTATTGCTGCAACCACAGTATTGTTATTGTTGAAGCTACGGTATTGTTATTGCTGCAGCTACGGTATTGTTATTGTTGCAGATACGGTATTGTTATTGTTGCAACCAGTGTTGTTATTGCTGCAACCACCAGTGTTGTTATTGCTGCAACCACCAGTGTTGTTATTGCTGCAACCACGGTATTGCTATTGTTGCAACCACAGTGTTGTTATTGTTGCAACCACAGTATTGATATTGTTGCAACCACAGTATTGTTATTGCTGCAACCACAGTATTGTTATTGTTGCAGTTACTGTACTGTATCAGTGTTCACAGATATATACACAGGAGGAACACTGTGGTTCTTCTCTAAGGATCCTGCAGTAGGAACTAAGTTTTGTCTTATACTTAACATTGTACCACACTGACCCATGAAACGTGTTCTGGTATTTCAGATTTAGTCATGCTATATTCACTTATTATGCACGGTTATAGGCATTAAGAGGCGCGTGAGTTTCCCTGTCTCCTAATATCATGTTTATTTTCATCTATAATCTACCGTGTCCATAATTACTATCACATTTCCTTGTCTGCTTTCGTAAGGTGAAGTCCAGGATCTTTCCTTAATTCATGGTATAACTTAACAAATCTTTGAGGACAATTGTGTTGCAGAGGTGTGAACATAGGTCAGACCTCTGTGTCTTGTGTCCTCAGTGTTTTCCATCGAAGACACCACAAGACTCCAAGCGGACATCAACCAAATCTTCAAAAGAGCCACTCAAAACAATATGAAGTTCAATGAAGAGAAATTTCAACTACTCATATATGGAAAACTCAAGGAAATTAAAACTGTATCAGGGTATACGATAAATTCTAGCCATACAATAAAGCTCAGAGCTCTACAACATAACTGTCCTCAAAGATTTGTTAAGTTATACCATGAATTAAGGAAAGATCCTGGACTTCACCTTACCAAAGAGACAAAACAAATGCGATAGTAATTATGGACAAAGTAGATTATAGTGGAAAAATAACATATTATTAGAAGACAGTGGAACTGATGTGCCCCTTAAGATCCTGCTAGTGACTCTCCAGGTAGCGTTGCTGGTGAGGTCAAGGCAATACTGCTGGTACTGGAGGCGCTGAAGGCTCGTTCAGAAGCATACTTATTTTCTCTTTTATTGAAAACATGTGTGATTTATTTCGAGGATTTCTGATGGCTCATCTGATGGCCTATCTGATGGTCTATATGGTAGACAATCTGATGCTCTATTTGATGCTCTATCTGATGCTCAGTAGACGGAGTATCAAGCCTCCACCACGTCTTGCGCTGAATCACCCATATGGGTTTAGCGCTAAACATGTATTGTTTTTTAATATGGAATGGAATTTGTTCGTAAATTTCTTTCAATGGCACCAGAAGCTAAACCTAAATTTCCTTTTTTTCTACTTCAGGTTTGGTGTCATATTATTGCAGTTTACGGGAAGAAGAATGGCGCGCCTGAGGTGGTGTGTGGTGTGGGCACTGGTTTGTGGGTTGTCCACCTGGCCTGTACCTTCCCTGTGTGCTGCTCCGCCAGGTAACTAGATCCCTAACCTCCCTCGTCTCATGGGAACGGAGAAACTCACTGGTAGGCACACTGGAACACAAGACGTCCATGTGATGCCATGGATATTTCGGCCTCTAAATGAGGTCCTCTAACTGAGGTTTTCAAACTGAGGTCCTCTAATTGAGGTCCTCTAACTGAGGTCCTCTAACTGAGGTCCTCTAACTGAGGTCCTCAATTAGAGGTGGAAATATATCACTCTCTTATTTTATTGTTTCATTTATATCTCCACTAACAATATGACATATTATCATATACTGAATATTAAAACAATAGAAAAGTACTGCAGTAGGCCTACTGGCCCTGCTAGGCCGGTCTTTCTCACGCCCAACCCATGGCAGGTATTCAATTGGAATCAGTGCTCATGGACTGGACCAGAAGCTTGGAGGAAGTGGACACGACAGTGTGTTTCCGTGACAGCCAGGTGACCGATGTGTCGGGGGCGTCACGGTACCAGCTGGTGCTCACCACTGAGGAGGGTGGAGAGTGGAGGCAGCAGGGGGCGTCCAGGACAGTGGACCACCAGTGGTGCTTCCCTCCAGTAACTCAACCAAAGGAGGATGTTTCCAAAACATTGTCGGTCTTGGTAACCTTAAAAGACCTCGACTTGAAAACTGTTCTGGCAAGCGGAGACGCCGAGGTGTTCCCTATTGGTTAGTTGCTTATAGTTATTTTTTACTGATTTGTTTTTCCTTTAAGCATTGTTGTAATAAGAGTGTTTTAATTATATGGTTGTAACTTCATCCTCTCAATATACATTCTGACCGCTTGTGTGGCCACTTATACCACTATAAGAGTGATCATCTTTCAGTGCCCATAGTTGAGGCTGTCAGACCTGATGTGTGGGTCATCTCTTGGAAGAACCCCGGAGCTGACACCTTCACCCTCAGGAGAGAGGATCATCCTTATCCCTTAGCCACTGGTCTCACAGGTCAAACCTGCAGCTACTACCTCTACCTGCAGGTAATAGCAGCACCTACTTACTTCCTACTCATTCAGCGTCCTCACCTGTACCTGCTACCTTCTCCTATGTAATGTTAGTTACACACACACACACACACACACATATATATATATATATATATATATATATATATATATATATATATATATATATATATATATATATATATATATATGTGTGTGTGTGTGTGTTGTGTGTGTGTGTGTATGTGTGTACTCACCTAATTGTGGTTGCAGGGGTCGAGACTCAGTTGGGGTGTGTGTGTGTGTGTGTGTGTGTGTGTGTGTGTGTGTGTGTCAGGCAAAGAAGAAATATAAATGTATAATTTCAAGGATTTTGTGGAGTAAAATAAGGGTTGGATGTGAAAAGTGGGTTATAGTAAATGTTTATGCACCTGGAGAAGAGAGAAGTGTAGAGGAGAGAGAGAGATTTTGGGAAATGTTGAGTGAGTGCGTGGGGAGTTTTGAACCAAGTGAGAGAGTAATTGTGGTTGGGGATCCCAATGCTAAAGTGGGTAAAAATGTTGTGGAGGGAGTTATAGGTAAATTTGGGGTGCCAGGGGTAAATGTAAATAGGGAGCTATTAATTGAACAATGTGTAGAAAAGGGTTTGGTAATAAGTAATACATATTTTATGAAAAAGAGGATAAATAAGTATACAGGGTATGATATAGCACGTAATGAAAGTAGTTTGTTAGATTATGTATTGGTGGATAAAAGGTTGATGGGTAGGCTTCAGGATGTACATGTTTATAGAGGGGCAACGGATATATCGGATCATTATTTAGTTGTAGCTACAGTCAGAGTAAGAGGTAGATGGGACAAAAAGAAAATAGCAACAGCAAGTAAGAGAGAGGTAAAAGTGTATAAACTAAGGGAGGAGGAAGTTAGGGTGAGATATAAGCAACTATTGGCAGAAAGGTGGGCTAGTGCAAGTATGAGTACTGGGGGTGTTGAAGAGAGTTGGGATAGTTTTAAAAATGCAGTATTAGAATGTGGGGCAGAAGTTTGTGGCTATAGGAGGGTGGGTGCAGGAGGAAAGAGGAGTGAGTGGTGGAATGATGAAGTAAAAGGTGTGATAAAAGAGAAAAATGTAGCTTATGAGAGGTTTTTACAAAGCAGAAGTGATATAAGAAGGGCAGAGTATATGGAGGGTAAAAGAAAGGTGAAGAGAGTGGTGAGAGAGTGCAAAAGGAGAGAAAATGTAAGAGTGGGAGAGGCTCTGTCAAGAAATTTTGCTGAGAATAAGAAAAAATGGAGTGAGATAAACAAGTTAAGAAAGCCTAGGGAACGAATGGATTTGTCAGTTAAAAACAGAGTAGGGGAGTCTGTCTGTATCTGTCTGTCTGTATCTGTCTGTCTGTATCTGTCTGTCTGTATCTGTCTGTCTGTATCTGTCTGTCTGTATCTGTCTGTCTGTATCTGTCTGTCAGTTAGTAGATGGGCAGCTGGAGGTATTGGGTAGATGGCGGGAATATTTTGAGGAACTTTTAAATGTTGATGAAGAAAGGGAGGCGGTAATTTCATGTACTGGCCAGGGAGGTACAACATCGTTTAGGAGTGAAGAAGAGCAGGATGTGAGTGTGGGGGAGGTGCGTGAGGCATTACGTAGAATGAAAGGGGGTAAAGCAGCTGGAACTGACGGGATCATGACAGAAATGTTAAAAGCAGGAGGGATATAGTGTTGAAGTGGTTGGTATTTGTGTTTAATAAATGTATGAAAGAGGGGAAGGTACCTAGGGATTGGCAGAGTGCATGTATAGTTCCTTTATATAAAGGGAAGGGGGATAAAAGAGATTGTAAAAACTATAGGGGAATAAGTTTACTGAATATACGAAGGTAAAGTGTATGGTAGGGTTATAATTAAAAGAATTAGAGGTAAAACAGAGAGCAGGATTGCAGATGAGCAAGGAGGATTTGGAATGAGTAGGGGATGTGTAGATCAAGTGTTTACATTGAAGCATATATGTGAACAGTATTTAGATAAAGATAGGGAAGTTTTCGTTGCATTTATGGATTTAGAAAAGGCATATGATAGAGTGGATAGGGGAGCAATGTGGCAGATTTTGCAAGTGTATGGAATAGGTAGTAAGTTACTGAATGCTGTAAAAAAAATTATGAGAATAGTGAGGCTCAGGTTAGGGTGTGTAGGAGAGAGGGAGATTACTTCCCGGTAAAAGTAGGTCTTAGACAGGGATGTGTAATGTCACCATGGTGGTATTGAATCAATAAAAACACTGCGACTAGCCGAGGATTCGAACCCATGTTGTTTTGGCCCGCCTCATGGTGGATTGCGTGGTTCTGTGGGTTAGAGCGTCATGTGGTTCTCGCTCACCATGAGTCGGGCCAAAACAACAATGGTTCGAATCATTGGCTAGTCGCAGCGTTGTTATTGATTCAATACCAATTGTTCGGGGTTACAATAATATAAAATACTGCTGGTGGAGGCTAGTACACCAAACTGGGAGTAGAATTAAATTAGCTCAGAGGCACCTACACCACCGTATGTCCTCGGATCAAGGTAAAGTTCTTTGCATTTAGTTTTGTTACGGCATGTTAGAATTCTTTAACAATTATGGATGGCACTCAACCTGAGTTGACAGGTAAGCGCTTCTTCTACGATGCCAGTAGTCAGGTGCTAGGAGGAAGGCTGGTTCAGGTGACAGCGAAGTTGTAGGTGAGTATAAGGTATCTGCCGAATAAATGAATAATACATATTATGCGCTAAATTCATGACTTAGTGGAGGATTGATCCTCCGTGTGTTGAAAGCGAGACACACCTGCTTCCTACCTATACTCACCTGTATCAGTGAGGTGCTGAAAATGAAGTAGGTGAGGGGAACGCAGGTGACAAGTCAGGGGATGTAAGCAACACTAAAACTGTAGATAAATGGTTCAGAGAACCGACAAGTTGATAAATTAGACGCATGTGCAACACTTGGGTGTCTTTATTGAGGAAACGTTTCTCCACAAAGTGGCTTCATCAGTCCAATACAAAGAAGAATGGTGAAGATCAGAATGAGTCGGAGGTAATCAGTCCCTCCGCTAGGAGTCGACTCCAGGCTGAGGGACTGATTACTTCAGACTCCTTATGTTCTTCACCATTCTCCTTTGTATTGGACTGATGAAGCCACTGTGTGGCGAAACGTTTCCTCAATAAAGATACCCAAGTGTTGCACTTGTGTCTAATTTAGAGATGTATCGGATGTGAAAATTTAGATATCCACGGATGTGGATGTGTATGAGGATGTCTTACTTATTTTGCGGATGTGGATGCGGATATCCGATACATCACTAGTCTAATTTATCAACCAGCAGATGTCTCTGAAACATGATATTCCAGAGTGGTGTTGGGTGAGTGACTTTGAAATGATGGAGGTCTCGTGGGGATATATGATGGAGGTCTCGTGGGGATACATGATGGAGGTCTCGTGGGGATAAATGGTATAAACCTGCATGGGACCTGCAGGTCCGTCTCAAATCTAACCTACCCAACATTATCCACCTGACTCTCCACCCTATAAATACTCATGAACTATTCACCCAGGTATATCTGTTTGTGACTTGATGAAGCTCACTGTGT
The DNA here is from genome assembly GCA_009830355.1 of Cherax destructor. Lineage (NCBI taxonomy): Eukaryota > Metazoa > Arthropoda > Malacostraca > Decapoda > Parastacidae > Cherax > Cherax destructor. Next base: position 6,566 of record WNWK01028501.1, on the reverse strand, counting down.
GGGCGAAACGTTGCCAATAAAGGATCACTTTATGCTGCATTTGTGTTTATTTTTCCAAGGTCACGTGGTTTCTGAGACTTGCATGGAGGCACCATCGACAGTCTACTGCTGCCGCCACTCTCACATAGGATTACCTATGCTTTACTCTAATCCATTTTGACATTGTTCTACATGCATATCTGGAGTGGTAATCACTATTACACAAGACCTCGGACAAGTTCACACGGAGGTATAACTTCAGACAAGTTAACACGGAGGTATAACCTACATTCTTCCCACCTACTTGATCCTCATCACTCATCCTGCAGTTCAGATCCCTTATATTCACCTGTCACCTGTCCCATCATCAATTGAGGACCTATATTTTTGGGGCCCTGAAGCTTGAACTGTTATGGGGGAGCCCTTCGCAACCCCTTCTTAAGTAGTGTGGAATAAGGTTGCTTCTGGGGCCCCTCCGGGCTTAGGGGCCCGAAGTTTAAGCTTTTTCACAGTAGATTCTTCCCTGCCCAACCTTGCTCTTACTACTTGACTCTTAGATTCTATAATGAAAGAGCACCTAGGTATTTCTCTAACATAAGGCTCTCATTGAGCGAAACGTCGTTTTTGTAATACAGGCTTCCTGTCCACTTATCATTTTTGACTTGCTATGTTTCGACTTACAGTCCCTCTTTCATGTCTTCAAATATTTCATTTTTAACAGATATCTGTTCATTCTGGTAATTTTTTTTTAAGGAGGAGGATGAAGGTGTTTTTACCATAGAGATGAATGACTCGTCACCCGTCCATCACCTGGCTCGTCTTGTTGTCAATTCTTCAGCCACAGGTAAACATTAATACAATATAATAATCTCTATTTCTACAAGTACATGTACAAGGTATACAGTCCTAGTTGACATCAATGACATACTACTATATAGAAAGCCCCTTGTTATGCAGAGCATTTCGGACAAATTAGGTCAGTGTCCCAGGATGCGACTCACACCAGTCAACTAACACCCAGGTACCTATTTTACTGATTGATAAGTTGAGTGGTACCTGCTGTGTGTGTACTCACCTATTTGTGGTTGCAGGGGTCGATTCATAGCTCCTGGCCCCGCCTCTTCACTGATCGCTACTAGGTCCTCTCTTACCCTGCTCCATGAGCTTTATCATACCTCTTCTTAAAGCTCTGTATGGATCCTACCTCCACTACATCACTCTCCAGACTATTCCACTATTCCTGTGTGTGTGTGTGAGTGTGAGTGATGATGTTTCTCTCGAGGAAAACACATCAACGCTAAAAGTTTCAAGCTGACCAGAAGATGCATTCTCCAGGTGCTGAACAGAATCCATCCAAACTTCTCCCTACACAGCCTAAACTCCTGGGACCTTCCATCCATTTCACACGACGTTGAAGACTGATGCCCTTCATAGACGTTATGTTTTAATAAGATGAGAGAGCTAAACTCGTATAGGTCATATAGTGCCTGTGCAATGGGAAGCAATCAAATTTGATCCAAGGTATATATATATATATATATATATATATATATATATATATATATATATATATATATATATATATATCTGTGACTTAACTAATTGGTTTTGTTCGTTTAGTGAAGGTTCGAATTGCCTTTTGGGTTGTGTAGGCGCCGAGCTGTCATCTTTGTTGAAGAAAGTGTGATAGTTTCGATGTGATAACTTGTAACTGTCTCTTGTTATTGTCTTTACATCTTCATTCCTGATATTGAGCTGCATTACAAACATGACACACACTCTACACTTATGTGATACAGGGATACATTTCTCGGGTCTGGCAGCAACTGCTGTACATATGTATCCCAGTTACATATTTACAGCTGCAGGAAGAGCAGCTGACTGCTCATCAACCATATACATTTCATTATATATAAATTTCTAGATATAAATATTTTATTTTACCTCTCATTTCTCATCCCAGACATTCTGAATTTGTAGGTACCATGTTTTATAATGATAAACAATGTTTTATAATGATAAACAATGTTTTATAGTGAGAAACAATGTTTTATAATGAGAAACAATGTTTTATAATGAGAAACAATGTTTTATTGTGAGAAACAATGTTTTATAATGAGAAACAATGTTTTATTGTGAGAAACAATGTTTTATAATGAGAAACAATGTTTTATAATGAGAAACAATGTTTTATAATGAGAAACAATGTTTTATAATGAGAAACAATGTTTTATTGTGAGAAACAATGTTATATTAATGTTGGTAGAATTACCGACAATATGTTAGGTAAAAAGGACACAAGTGCAAGTAATGTGACACTTGATTATGGCAACATTGTTTACGTACTGTGAGTGAGACAGAGTTTTCGTTTTGCAGATTTATCAGACTTTGCAAGTTTTACTAACGTGCAGATACTCGAGATCCATCAAGTGTTGAGTGGAAGAGACACTCTGGGCGAAGACCAGAACATGGTGGTGGTCATAGTGCCCAAGAGGGACATTGATGTGCACTACTGGCAGGTACACCAACAACACCTGGACCCGAATATTAATACCCCTTACATAGCTACTGTCAACAGGACTTACCAGAAGGATGAAATAGCCAGTATCGAATTTGAGGATAACCTTGTGGAGTCATCGCTCTTCATGCTTGCTGCCCATAACAGCACTAATGCTACGATATTTTTGGAAATAGCAAAAATGAATGTTACGTGTAAGTACAGTGATGGTCATTTTGGAGTTACTGGTAAGGATGATTATACAGTTTGTGGGGTGAACAATAAACTAGTCTCTCACACGATGAACACGGGGTGCACAATAAACCAGCCACTCAGAATAAACACGGGGTGCACAGTAACGTGAAGTCTTTAAGACTCCCACTTTAAGACTGCCACTGCTCCACACACTCTTATAACCTGCCACTGCTCCACACACTCTTATAACCTGCCACTGGTCCACACACACACACTAACAACCTGCCACTGCTCCACACACTCTAATAACCAGCCACTGTTCCAAACACACTAATAACCTGCCACTGCTCCACACACTCTTATAACCTGCCACTGCTCCACACACACTAATAACCTGCCACTGCTCCACACACTCTTATAACCTGCCACTGCTCCACACACACTAATAACCTGCCACTGTTCCACCCACTCTTATAACCTGCCACTGCTCCACACACACTAATAACCTGCCACTGCTCCACACTCTTATAACCTGCCACTGCTCCACACACTCTTATAACCTGCCACTGCTCCACACACTCTTATAACCTGCCACTGCTCCACACAATCTTATAACCTGCCACTGATCCACACACTCTTATAACCTGCCACTGCTCCACACAATCTTATAACCTGCCACTGCTCCACACACTCTTATAACCTGCCACTGCTCCACACACTCTTATAACCTGCCACTGCTCCACACACCCTAATAACCTGCCACTGCTCCACATACTCTTATAACCTGCCACTGCTCCACACACTCTTATAACCTGCCACTGCTCCACACACTAATAACCTGCCACTGCTCCACACACACTAATAACCTGCCACTGCTCCACACACACTTATAACCTGCCACTGCTGCACACACTAATAACCTGCCACTGCTCCACACACACTAATAACCTGCCACTGCTCCACACACACTTATAACCTGCCACTGCTCCACACACTAATAACCTGCCACTGCTCCACACACTCTTATAACCTGCCACTGCTCCACACACCCTAATAACCTGCCACTGCTCCACACACACTAATAACCTGCCACTGCTCCACACACACTTATAACCTGCCACTGCTCCACACACTAATAACCTGCCACTGCTCCACACACACTTATAACCTGCCACTGCTCCACACACACTTATAACCTGCCACTGCTCCACACACACTTATAACCTGCCACTGCTCCACACACTAATAACCTGCCACTGCTCCACACACACTAATAACCTGCCATTGCTCCACACACACTTATAACCTGCCACTGCTCCACACACTGGAAAAATAAACACATAAGCAGTATAATGTGATCCTTTATTGACAACGTTTCGCCCACGCAGTGGGCTTTATCGAGTCACAGACAGATCTACCTGGAAAATGAGCAACATAGAGATATATATAGGGTACAGTCAGGTGGAGAATGCTGGGTCAGATGGAGAAAGCTGCATGTGAGTCTTAAAAGTAGTGTGAAAACATAGTGTGACTTAAAGGACCTGCAGTGTACCATTCTTGAGTTCTAGGTGGGATAGCGTTGAAGAAGTTTCTTGGCAATAGGTTCAGCTATGTTGTAGAAGCCGTTGTTCTGGTTAAAGTTGTTGGACATACAGATGAGTGATGATTCTAGGATTCTTCGGTATTGCGTGTTGTCTTCTCTGGCGATGAGTCTTGCGTTTCTGTAGTTGATTAAATGGTTGTGTAAATTTCGGTGTTGAACACAGGCATTTCTTGAGTCGTCAGATCTGCCTGCGTACTGGTGTTCTGAAATGCGTGTTTGTAGGTCTCTGGAAGAATCCTAGAATCATCACTCATCTGTATGTCCAACAACTTTAACCAGAACAACGGCTTCTACAACATAGCTGAACCTATTGCCAAGAAACTTCTTCAACGCTATCCCACCTAGAACTCAAGAATGGTACACTGCAGGTCCTTTAAGTCACACTATGTTTTCACACTACTTTTAAGACTCACATGCAGCTTTCTCCATCTGACCCAGCATTCTCCACCTGACTGTACCCTATATATATCTCTATGTTGCTCATTTTCCAGGTAGATCTGTCTGTGACTCGATAAAGCCCACTGCGTGGGCGAAACGTTGTCAATAAAGGATCACATTATACTGCTTATGTGTTTATTTTTCCATTGTGTCGGTATTTTATACCATTTATTTCGCTCCACACACTAATAACCTGCCACTGCTCCACACACACTTATAACCTGTCACTGCTCCACACACACTAATAACCTGCCATTGCTCCACACACACTTATAACCTTCCACTGCTCCACACACTAATAACCTGCCACTGCTCCACACACACTTATAACCTGCCACTGCTCCACACACACTTATAACCTGCCATTGCTCCACACAGTAATAACCTGCCACTGCTCCACACACACTTATAACCTGCCACTGCTCCACACACACTTATAACCTGCCACTGCTCCACACACACTAATAACCTGCCACTGCTCCACACACTAATAACCTGCCACTGCTCCACACACACTAATAACCTGCCATTGCTCCACACACACTTATAACCTTCCACTGCTCCACACACTAATAACCTGCCACTGCTCACACACTTATAACCTGCCACTGCTCCACACACACTTATAACCTGCCATTGCTCCACACAGTAATAACCTGCCACTGCTCCACACACACTTATAACCTGCCACTGCTCCACACACTAATAACCTGCCACTGCTCCACAGACCTCGGCACAAGAGTATCCTGGGTCCAGAACGATGGGGTACCAACAGGTTACCTCCGTATTGAGACTGGTACCCTGGAGAATGTAACTGCTGGGGACCTGACCTGCCAGAGCACGGACAGTCCCTGCTACCTGTACAGCACAGGGAACCAGGTACCTCTTGAGGTACCCCGCTGTAAAGACCTCATGGATACCTATAACAGTGTCACTATCAAACACTGCGATGATGTTATCGGCACCTCCAACGGTAAGTATAGAGCATTTGGTCCAACCAAAGATACAAGGGTCAAACCCTCTGGGAGGCTGCACCTATGGGCAAGTAAGAACATAAGAACATAAGAATGGAGGAACACTGCAGAAGGCCTACTGGCCTATACAAGGCAGGTCCTTATCAAAACCACAACTACTGTTGCATAAAAAAGGGAATAAAGTCTGAAATAACACATACAGAGTCTGTCTGGATAGAATTTTCAGAGGGGCATGAAAAATTGATTTTAGGTGTGATATACCGTCCCCCAAACTTAGATAGGGACCAAGGGAGACTACTATGGGAGGAAATTGTTAAGGCCACAATGCACGATAACGTAGTTATTCTGGGTGACTTCAACTTTAGTCAAATTGATTGGAATTTTTTGACTGGGAATTTAGAATCTAACGACTTCTTAGATGTAGTTCAAGATTGTTTTTTGAAGCAGTTTGTGACAGAACCTACAAGGGGAAATAACCTGCTTGACTTAGTTCTGGCAAACAAGGAAACCCTTGTTAATAATTTAGAAATTACAGAGGAACTCGGCGCAAGCGACCACAAATCAATTACCTTTGGCATTGAATGGAAGTTTCATAGTACGAATAACTCAGTAACGGTCCCAGATTTTCGCTTAGCAGATTACAATGGACTTAGAGAACACTTATCATCTGTGGACTGGGGTAATGAAGATAGCTATCAATATGACAGTTTTCTGAACACTATACATGCTGCCCAAATAACATTTATCCCATATAAAGAAATTAGATCGAATAGAAATGACCCAAAATGGATGAATAATAGGCTCAAATATCTTTTAGGGCAGAAGAAAGGAGTTTATAGGCGTATCAAAAGAGGTGAGGGTCATCTTATGAGTCAGTATA
>WNWK01028500.1:0-25315 GCA_009830355.1 Cherax destructor | reverse complement strand
GCAGCACCAGTCTGGAACCCACACCGGGGTCAAGCACGTCAAGAAATTAGAGAAAGTGCAAAGGTTTGCGACAAGGCTAGTTCCACAACTCAGGGGACTGCCCTATGAAGAAAGGTTGGGGGAAATAGGACTAACAACACTGGAGGACAGAAAGGTTAGATGAGACATGATAACGACATACAAAATACTGCGGGAATCGACAAGGTAGATAGTGACAGGATGTTCCAGAGAGGGAACACAGAAACAAGGGGACACAACTGGATGCTGAAGACTCAGATGAGTCAAAGGGATGTTAGGAAAATTTTTAGTCATAGAGTTGTCAGGAAGTGTAATAGTCTGGCTAGTGACGTAGTGGAGGCAGGAACCATACATAGTTTTAAGACAAGGTTTGATAAAGCTCATGGAGAAGGGAGAGGACCTAGTAGCGATCAGTGAAGAGGCGGGTCAGGAACTATGAATCGACCCCTGAAACCCAAAAAAAAAAGGTGAGACACACACACACACGAAATAAAATACTCCTGAACAAGAACACATGAAGAGAACCACACATAAAACAAAGAATACATGGACGGAAACGCACGTATGAAAAGAGTATAAATAATGAAAACGCACATGAACCGATAACAGAAATGAACAAAGCAAACATGAATAAAAGATGTGCATGAACATAATGACATATATGAACAGATAATACACATATGATCTGAAACAAGGATATTATCAGATAACACATACACTCATAAACACACAAAAACAGTCAACACACACACATGGACAGATAACACTTCAGCCATAGAGTAGTTAGGAAGTGGAATAGTCTAGCGAACGATATAGTGGAGGCGGGAACCAACATATTTTAAGACAAGGTATATAAAGCTCATGGAGCAGGAGAGCAGAGACCCAGTAGCGGACAGCGAAGAGGCGGGGCCAGGAGCTGAGTCTCGACCTCAACCAAATTAGGTGAGTACAATTAGGTGAGTAAACACACACACACACACACACCAAAGTGCCTAGGACAAAAAATGGTAACTAACAGATACACATACACACACATACACTCACACACACACACATACACACACATACATATATACACACATACACCACACACACACACACACACACACACATAATAACAGCCCAGACTGATAAATTTTAAATTATTTCGCCACCCAGCTCTGTAGAGAAGGGGGGGCCCCACTCTGGTCTCTGGCCCCCCGGTGGAGACTGTGAGCAACTTTATTTTCCCCGGTCATGGGGGTGGGCAGACGCCGCATCAAACCGCTGCATAGACAGGGTTTTTCAGAGTAATTAAACCTGCGTGCCAATAATACCTACTATTCTTCGTGATATATACAAATTATATGGAGGAACTGTATGGAGGGAAATTAAATGGCATGAAAGGATCGAAGTTGTTAACAGCTGCAGCATATGAGACATTGGTAGAAAACATCAGGACAACGCCTAACGGTCAATGCGCCCGCAGCGTAAAAGGGATGTGTTGGGACCTACACATGGGTAAAGGTAAAGTGCCTTTGGAGGCAGTAGGACAGACATCTGGCAACGCCAAAAAGTGGAGGGGGACCCATGGAGGGACTGATTAGGATCAGAGTTTTTGGGCTGAAGGTAGATTATTGACCTAGGGAGGCGGAATTTTAGGAGGTTTGGAAAAAAAAGGGAGAGGATAATAATGACTAAAGGGAATGCGAGAGCTGCGAAAAAGGGGGGAATTGGGAATATTATCAGAAAGCCTGGGAGAGAGGAGGTGGCTGGAGGTATGGTCAAAAAGTATCTTGAGGGGTTTGCAAGGTTGTTGAGCGGAGGAGGCAGGGAGGATGAGATTCCCAGGTTTGGGAAAAAAAGACCAGGATTTGCAAAATGAGAAGCTTGATGCGAGAGTGAAAGGGGGAGGATGATGTTTTTCGGGGGACAGACCTCCCCGGACGTGTGGCAGGGTGGGCGCAGAGAGGCTATGACGATAGACCACCGGGGGGGGAGGAGGATTTGGAAGGATTCAAAGTCAACGTTTTCAGACGACTGAGGGGTAGGAGTTACGTGGGTGCTTTGAGATTTTGGAGCGGCAAGGGAGGGGTGATGCAGATTTGTGGCTGGGTGGACGGACAGTGTGGGCCCGGAGGAGAAATAACAGAGGAGGAGTGGAGGCGGAAGGAATGAGTAGGAAAGGCGCCCGGATGGAGGACGGTAATGAATTTTATAGGGGACATTGGGGCGCAAAGGAACGATGGTGGCCTTGATGAATGGAAAGAAGAGGGTGAGAATGGGGGGGAGCAGGGCAAAGGGGGGGGTAGGGTAAGAAGATAATCAGGGAACAAGCAGAATTAAGACCTGAATGATGAAGAGATTAAAAATCTTGCGAAGGTTTTTGGAACAGATTAAGAGAGAAAAAGATAGCGGGGAAAGGGCAACGCAAACGGTGCCGAATGAGGACATGAACGCTGGATTTATAGAGGGGCGGGGGGGGAGTATTAGCTTGGACTGAAGGGGGCATATGAAAGGGAGAGAAAGACGTACGCGATCACGAGAAAACAGGGGTTTTTAGGGGGCAGTTGGGGGGGGAGACCCGGGATTCGGGGGACGTTTCCAAAAGGGAAAAGGGGAAAATGGGAAGGGTGATACAAGGATAGGGCTTCAAGGGGGTCCATTATCCCAGATATTGTTCCCGGGATGCAAGATTCCTTTACAGGATGATTGTAAAAGCAATGGATACAGGTAGAGGGAGGAAATGATATATGGTGGCACGCGGACTATACCACGGCGCTGGGAATGGAAGAGGATTGGAAGATTATGAGGGCTCAAGGGTGTTTTGTGCAGCTACTGGGTATGAGAATTAATGGGGCGAAATCGCGTTGGAGGTAGGCATGAGATGGAGTAGATCACTGAGAGATACGGGTGATTATGTGGATAGTCTGAAAATTTGTGGTATTATGTATATAGGTGACAGTATGGAGGCCAGGAGGGTGAACTCCTGGAAGGTGGTGCAACCAGCGCAGATAGCTGGCGAGTCGGAGGGCGGGATCTTTCCTTGCATCAGAGAGGATAGCGGTGAACGTGCTGATCTCACAGTAGACTGTGGCACATGCAGTGGTTTACCCTCTGATGCAGGAGGATGTGAGAGGGTTGGAGGTGAGGGTTTTAAGTACATTTGGGCTTTCGGAAACACTGGTTGAGAAGGAGGTTAGGAAGAGAGTGAGTTAGGGGGAGCTTATTTGGTGAAGAGGAGGTTGATTGTTTGTTTGGTGAAAACGGTGTATGGTGCGGCTGGGAGAACTTGAGGGCTACCGTGGGAGCGGTGGAGCGGGAGGTGCGCAGATGGTGGGGTGTATCGTTGGACGGTAAGGATATATTGTGGCATTTGGTGATGTGAGGAGGGTGCAAGAAATGAGGCTATGTTCTGGAAGTCGCGTGTGAGAAGGATGGGATGGAGCGGTGGCTGAATACCCTATGATGATCTGGATTGATCTGGAGGGTTTGAAAGGTATGAGGATTAGGGCTGGGAATAGGAACTAATGTATAGGTTTCTACACTGGGCAGTGGGCAGATAGCATTGTTACGTCGGACTGGCATGTGAGACTGGGTCGAAAGATGTGGGTCGCAAGAAACAGTGATGCATTATATATTTTTGTGGAGGAACTGGGGTGGTGAGAGAATGGATAGCAGGGTGTTGAGGAAAATGGGGGTGGGGTATTTCAGTACGAGGGCTGAAAGATGATATACGAGGGGTGGTGATAGAGAACGCAGGGGTTTGCGTATTTAATGGTGGATTTTGGGAAGGTCCTGGAGACTGAGGGAGCAAGGGGTGGGGAAAGGATTAGAGCTATGGGGGGCATAATGTATAGGAGTAAATGCAGGAATCGGTGGTGATGAGTAAATGGAGTCTGCATTTTCTGATGAGTATAGGAACATGGTTTTGCGGATGTATGAGAATGAAGGGGGCTTGACGTGGTAGGGAGGGTAAGCTCATCCTGGTTAAGGTATGATGGAGCGTGGAGTTTTGGATGTGTATTAGGTGTAGTTCTAGGTGGGGAGGTGTGTCGTTGGGTCATGTGGAGAGGGATTTTAATTATCAAGGTAATTTTAGCGGTCAGGTAGAATAAGGGGTTTGGTAGTGTGTGCATGGAGGGTTGGGATGACTAATGACGCAGGGGTGGCTTTTCAAGTGGGGAGAGGGTTTTGATTATAGGGGTTAATCTTTTGTAAGGATTGAGTGGGTTTACCTGACGGTTTTTCTTGGTCGGAGATACATGGGTCTGGAGTATGAGTATGGGAGCTTCTCTGTTGGATGATGACGTGGGGAATACAAAATATTAGACTCATGTACCTGTTTTGTATAATAAGGTACAGGGTTTAGCGCCTGCTTTAGTTTATGTGTTTGGTAGATATATTTGCATGTGACAAGATGCACCTTGTGACAAAGGGTATTGGTTTGTTTAGTGTATTTTGACATTATATATAAGTTATGCCTTTTTTATATGTCATGTATAGTATGTAAGTCATATAGGAGTGCACGGAATAATTGGATGTCATGTATCTAGTGTTGCGGTTTTGGCATCTATTGGTGTGGCATTTTCATTGATGTACTACATTGTAGTATTATATGTCACAAGAATACACGATTTCAGTAGAAAAATAAGTTTATTTGAGCTTAAGTTATTCTGTATCAGCTATAATATGGAGTAAAAATAATTGAAGACAACTGAAATGCAATTAGGTGGAGAATTACATAGCGCCCCCATGTTTTGTAATACTTTGATGGTGGGATGCATAGTAAAGTTTGAAAACAGCGTCAATATTCTTATACAGTATTACTAGTTTCTTGTTAGTTCATTGTGTATTTCATCATTGCACGAAGTTGTATGTCTTATAAACAGAATCGTTTCATATTTGTATACCATTTCTATGTATCATGTATGTTAAGTTTTTTTAAATAAAATATAAAAAAAAATTTTTTTATAATAGTTTATTTTCATCACCATTATAGACTGTAAATCACACAGTGTATTTCGTCAGTTATTAATGTTTGGTACTTTAGGTAATATTACTGGTACCTGATGTGTTGTAAACAGTTAACATTATACATCATTGTTCAACAAACATTTCCCTCTATAAGCTGAGAACATTAAACTACAAGATCAGTTAGAGATAACTGATCTTCATAACATTTACATGCTTCAGTTAAAGTTCATCAATGGTTGTTATTTATATATACTTATTCGAGTGTGTTTACATGTGACACCAAACATTGAACTTCTTGAATCTTAACAAGTCAAAGATTCGAAAAAAGAATTAATGTCATTTTATACACCATTGTGCGACTAGAAATTACAATAATTGATCCCAACATGAGTTATTGAAATTACTCACATAACTTTCTTTACTATATTAAATTACAAAGTATTAATTTTGAAAAATAAGTGATGCTTGTGCCATTTTAAAAAGGGGAAGAAAGACTTTCTTTACGGACAGTCTTTTGATGGAACAACGTTTCTATCTATGTTGATGTTTGTCCAGTGACTTGGTCAATCACTGCACTCTGTGGCAATGTGTGCTGATGTACTCTACACTCCCACACCCTCTCAACACTTTATAACAATATGCAATAATGTGCTGTACACTCACACACTCACTCGGCTAACAAAGAAAAAAAGGACCTGTTATAGTACATTTGAGGGGACGTTGAGAGCTGTGAACCCCAAACACAGCATTTCCTCAGAGAGGAACTTAACTCTTCAAATGTAGCCTCCCAATGGAGCACTACCCATATATGATATTACAACAAATGTTTAATACCCTATATACAGACAGATGTAATTACAGAGGAGGACACACAGAAATCTGTGCTCTGTAAATACATCCACCGGGTAGACTCGTACCGTAGTCCAGCCAGAAGAAAGAACTTCCCGTCCAGTTACACCACCATGGAGAGACCAATTATTTTAAATTTTATTCTTCTATTTATATGTCATAGTTTTAATCTGTTAAAATTAATTTTATGCATGTTTATGTTTATAACAATCGTCGTCTTTGTATCTTCTGTGTTAAATGTATAACAGTTTGGTGTATGTATTTATGGTGTTACTATGTATAACAGTTGATCTCTGTATCTCTAGTGTTATTATGCATAACTTTATTATAGTGGACGAATTGTTTTATAATAAAGTTACTTCACGATGTATAAGAATCTCAGTGATACAAATAATGTTATTTGTATCTTATTTGTATTGTTAAGAGATGAGTTAATAATGACTCTGAATGTCACAGGAATTCAGTAAGAAACAACAATTACATGGTTTGAGTAGAAGTACTGAGTGTGTGATGAAGACATATTATAACAGTGTTAATGAGTGCTGAGTGTGTGAGTGAAGAACACATTATAACAGTGTTATTGAGTGCTGAGTGTGTAGTGAAGAACACATTATAACAGTGTTAATGAGTGCTGAGTGTGTATAAGATGTGTAATGAATGCACTGATTGTATAACATGTTAATGAGGTGACTGAAAGTAGTGTATGTGAGTGAGAAACACATTATAAGTGTTAATGAGTGCTGAGTGATGTATGAGGAGAACCATTATAACAGGATTAATGAGTGCTGAGTGTATGAGTGAAGAAGCAATTATAACAGGTTAATGAGTGCTAGTGTGTATGAGTGAAGAACACATTATAACTAGTGTCAGCCAGTAAGAGAGTAGCTCATGCCAGTGAAGAACACAGTGTATAACCTAGTACCAGAAGAGGGACTCCGAGCCAGCCAGAAGATGAGAACCTCAGCCATGCCAAAGAGGAACTCCAGTGCCAGCAGAAGAGAAGAACAGCAAGTATAACCTCCCAGCCAGCCAGAAGGAGGAACCTCCAGCCAGCACAGCAAGGAACTCCCAGCCAGCCAAGTGAGGAACCTCCCAGCCAGCCAGAAGAGAGGAACCTCCCAGCCAGCCAGAAGAGCAACCTCCCAGCCAGCCAGAAGGAGGAACCTCCACCAGCCAGAAGAGAGGAACCTCCCAGCCAGCCAGAAGGAGGAATCTCCCAGCCAGCCAGAAGAGAGGAACCTCCCAGCCAGCCAGAAGAGAGGAACCTCCCAGCCAGCCAGAAGAGAGGAACCTCCCAGCCAGCCAGAAGTGAGGAACCTCCCAGCCAGCCAGAAGAGAGGAACCTCCCAGCCAGCCAGAAGAACCTCCCAGCCAGCCAGAAGAGAGGAACCTCCCAGCCAGCCAGAAGAGAGGAACCTCCCAGCCAGCCAGAAGAGAGGAACCTCCCAGCCAGCCAGAAGAGAGGAACCCCAGCCAGCCAGAAGAGAGGAACCTCCCAGCCAGCCAGAAGAGAGGAACCTCCCAGCCAGCCAGAAGAGAGGAACCTCCCAGCCAGCCAGAAGAGAGGAACCTCCCAGCCAGCCAGAAGAGAGGAACCTCCCAGCCAGCCAGAAGAGAGGAACCTCCCAGCCAGCCAGAAGGAGGAACCTCCCCAGCCAGCCAGAAGAGAGGAACCTCCCAGCCAGCCAGAAGAGAGGAACCTCCCAGCCAGCCAGAAGAGAGGAACCTCCCAGCCAGCCAGAAGAGAGGAACCTCCCAGCCAGCCAGAAGAGAGGAACCTCCAGCCAGCCGGAAGAGGAACCTCCCAGCCAGCCAGAAGAGAGAACCTCCCAGCCAGCCAGAAGAGAGGAACCTCCCAGCCAGCCAGAAGAGAGGAACCTCAGCCAGCCAGAAGACTCAGCCAGCAGAGAGGAACCTCCCAGCCAGCCAGAAGAGAGGAACCTCCCAGCCAGCCAGAAGAGAGGAACCTCCCAGCCAGCCAGAAGAGAGGAACCTCCCAGCCAGCCAGAAGAGAGGAACCTCCCAGCCAGCCAGAAGAGAGGAACCTCCCAGCCAGCCAGAAGAGAGGAACCTCCCAGCCAGCCAGAAGAAAGGAACCTCCCAGCCAGCCAGAAGAGAGGAACCTCCCAGCCAGCCAGAAGAGAGGAACCTCCCAGCCAGCCAGAAGAGAGGAACCTCCCAGCCAGCCAGAAGAGAGGAACCTCCCAGCCAGCCAGAAGAGAGGAACCTCCCAGCCAGCCAGAAGAGAGGAACCTCCCAGACAGCCAGAGAAGAGGAACCTCAGCCAGCCAGAAGAGAGGAACCTCCCAGCCAGCCAGAAGAGAGGAACCTCCCAGCCAGCCAGAAGAGAGGAACCTCCCAGCCAGCCAGAAGAGAGGAACCTCCCAGCCAGCCAGAAGAGAGGAACCTCCCAGCCAGCCAGAAGAGAGGAACCTCCCAGCCAGCCAGAAGAGAGGAACCTCCCAGCCAGCCAGAAGAGAGGAACCTCCCAGCCAGCCAGAAGAGAGGAACCTCCCAGCCAGCCAGAAGAGAGGAACCTCCCAGCCAGCCAGAAGAGAGGAACCTCCCAGCCAGCCAGAAGAGAGGAACCTCCCAGCCAGCCAGAAGAGAGGAACCTCCCAGCCAGCCAGAGAGGAACCTCCCAGCCAAGCCTCACAGGAAGAGAGAACCTCCCAGCCAGCCAGAAGAGAGGAACCTCCCAGCCAGCCAGAAGAGAGGAACCTCCCAGCCAGCCAGAAGAGAGGAACCTCCCAGCCAGCCAGAAGAGAGGAACCTCCCAGCCAGCCAGAAGAGAGGAACCTCCCAGCCAGCCAGAAGAGGAACCTCCAGCCAGCAGAAGGACCTCCCAGCCAGCCAGAAGAGAGGAACCTCCCAGCCAGCCAGAAGAGAGGAACCTCCCAGCCAGCCAGAAGAGAGGAACCTCCAGCCAGCCAGAGAGGAACCTCCAGCCAGCCAGAAGAGGAACCTCCCAGCCAGCCAGAAGAGAGGAACCTCCCAGCCAGCCAGAAGAGAGGAACCTCCCAGCCAGCCAGAAGAGAGGAACCTCCCAGCCAGCCAGAAGAGAGGAACCTCCAGCCAGCCAGAAGAGACCCAGCCAGCCAGAAGAGAGGAACCTCCCAGCCAGCCAGAAGAGAGGAACCTCCCAGCCAGCCAGAAGGAGGAACCTCCCAGCCAGCCAGAAGAGAGGAACCTCCCAGCCAGCCAGAAGAGAGGAACCTCCCAGCCAGCCAGAAGAGAGGAACCTCCCAGCCAGCCAGAAGAGAAGAACCTCCCAGCCAGCCAGAAGAGAGGAACCTCCCAGCCAGCCAGAAGAGAGGAACCTCCCAGCCAGCCAGAAGAGAGGAACCTCCCAGCCAGCCAGAAGAGAGGAACCTCCCAGCCAGCCAGAAGAGAGGAACCTCCCAGCCAGCCAGAAGAGAGGAACCTCCCAGCCAGCCAGAAGAGAGGAACCTCCCAGCCAGCCAGAAAGAGAGGGAACCTCCCTAGCCAGCCAGAAGAGAGGAACCTCCCAGCCAGCCAGAAGAGAGGAACCTCCCAGCCAGCCAGAAGAGAGGAACCTCCCAGCCAGCCAGAAGAGAGGAACCTCCCAGCCAGCCAGTAGAGAGGAACCTCCCAGCCAGCCAGAAGAGAGGAACCTCCCAGCCAGCCAGAAGAGAGGAACCTCCCAGCCAGCCACACCATCTGTTTTTCATCTGATCCTTTTATTTGTGTTATATTTGTTTAATTTCTTTTTAGTGTTGCTATGTATAACAAGATGATCATTGTATGTGTATCTGGTGTTACTATGGCTAACAGCTTGATCACTGTATTTCTGGTGTTACAATGTACAACAATATGATCACTGTATCTCTGGTGCTACTGTGTATAACACCGTAATCTTTGTATCTCAGGCGTTACTATGAATAACAGTGTGATCTTAATTCTGCTGCTACTATGTATAACAGTGTGATATTTGTATCTTTGGTGTTACTATGTATAAGAATGTGATGATCTTGTATCTTTTGTTACTAAGTATAACAGAGATCACTACATCTCTGCGTGGTCATTGCATTCCCGGCTCTTGTGTTAAGGTCACATGTGTGCTTGTGTGTGAACTCCAAACAATTAGTGATTTTCTGTCTGGCCTGCGAGTGGACAAAAATGCTGAAAAAATGCATGTGAGCCCGTAAAGTGCAATTACACATTCCTTAAAATACTTCAAGAAAATATCAGTGAACTTTGAGAAGAACAAAAGAACTACTGGAACGTAGTTCCAAGTTAAAGCAGTAACTGTTCAGCCGGTACTGGGGAACCTTCCAATGTACTGTCAAAAAGATTGAATGTAAAACAAAGGGAGAAGGTCAGTAAGATAAATTGTTACAGCGCAAAATTCCAAACACTGAAATCAAACTAATTAAGAATTGAAAACTGCGAAAATATAGGTGAGTACACACACACGAGCACACACACACACACACACACACACACACACACACACGAGCACACACACACACACACACACACACACACACACACACACACGTGAAGCAGTATCGTTAATAGTGATCCCGGGATTTAGCGTCTAGCAGCTGTCCTACGTTATTATTAGCGGTCATAGTACATGATTGAATCAGTGAACATACCACAAGAGTGTAACAGCTTTCTAGAGTGTGAATAATGTGGTAAGATCAAGAATTTTACAATTTAAATTTGAATGCGGGTGATTTTACTGGAAGCTGTGTGTGTGAGGGTAGCAATCAGCTGGTCAGTGCCGGGGCAGTGTTGACACAAATAATCAAAACAATCATATTTAATGGGTCAAGATTTGTTAGACCATAATACTAAAGGAAAAAGCGTGAATACCAAGTTTTTATGCATGATAAAATCTAGGGAGGGGGTTACAAAGTGAAGATCATAGCAGCCACCACCAGGAGCCTCCATTGTTGTGTAGACGACGTCACTTGTCTGTGTGTGGCAGCAATTTTTGGTTGGTGTCTAAAGTGTCAGTGTCTCGCCCTGCTGGTTGTATGTTATACCATGACTCTCTCCCTAACTTTTAGTGCCAGCAGATAGATAGGGAATAACCTTGACAATATTTAGAAGTGATTTCAAATCTTCAGAAGAGTTGTAGCCTAGCTACCCCCCTCCCTTTTTTCTCAAAGAACGACAAGCTAGTAAACGTCACGCACACACTAACACACGTGTACACCAGTAAGTATTATAATAGTAAATATTAGTATACATTAATAAGGATTAGTGAGAAATATTTCTATAATCTCCAAAAGAGTAGCGTAGCCTAGCGTGATAAAGCGACCCCCTCCCTTTGTTCTTAAAGAACGACAAGCTAGTAAACGTGC
Source organism: Cherax destructor (assembly GCA_009830355.1). Lineage (NCBI taxonomy): Eukaryota > Metazoa > Arthropoda > Malacostraca > Decapoda > Parastacidae > Cherax > Cherax destructor. The sequence goes on along the minus strand of WNWK01028500.1, from coordinate 14,156 downwards.
ACACACACCTAACACACGTGTACACCAGTAAGTATTATATTATTAAATATTAGTATATGTTAATGTGGAATAGGGTGTGAAATATTTCTATTATAATCAAAAGAGTAGCGTGGTCTAGCGTGTTAAAGTGACCCCTCCCTTTTTCAAAGACTGAGACGCGTGCGCCGCACACACACACACGTACCACGTACTCAGACAAACCTAACCTAACATATTAGATCATAAATCCCTCCCCTCCACCACACACCTATTTTTTTACACAAAGCTGAAGGAGCTAGAGCATCCTAACAGAATAAAAAATGGGATCTCAAAAGGGAGGACGTAAAGGCAAGGGAACTGAGGATGGTTGATCTGTAAAGGAAGAATGGGTAGAACGGCTCAAGAACAAAATGGATAAAGAATGGGAAAAAAGGATAAATGAGCTTTACAATAACATGTTAGAGAAGATATCTGCAGAGAGCAAAAAGTGGGAATCACGAGCTGTTGTAGCTGAGACAAAGATACAAAGACTGGAGGAAGAAATGGATGTGCTGAAGCAAGATATAAAGATGAGGTCCGAAAGGAGTAATGGGAACATCAGTAGGCAGGAGGGGACTGAAGGAGGGGATGGAGCTAAGTCTTTAGCAGACGTACTATCAGGTCATCAGAGTGTCCAGGAGATGATAAGGGAAACAACAAAGGAGATGCTTAAATCAGATCCAGAGATATTGAGAGAAAAGAAATGGGAAGAAGAGAGTCAGAGGTCAATAATTATTTATGGGCTTCCCTTCGGAAGACCTATGATGAAAGAAAGCATTGGGAGGAAACAGAGATTAAGAGCATCATTGCAATAACAGGAGAGAAGGACATCTCTCAGGTAGAAAATTTTCACAGACTTGCCACTCTTCACTCTTGTGAAGAGTGGCAAGAACGAACTGATGCATCACCTGACATCATAGCACTAACAGAGACAAAACTTACAGGGATGATAACAGATGCAATCTTTCCACCTGGATATCAGATCCTGAGGAAAGACAGAGATAAAAGAGGAGGGGGAGGAGTAGCGCTGCTCATCAAAAACCAGTGGAGTTTTGAGGAAGTGGGAGGAATGGACAGAAGGGAAACAGAAGACTTCATTGTTGGAACACTTCAGACTGGGGGTCCAAAGGTGATGATAGCAGTGATGTATAACCCACCACTGAACAGCAGGAGGGCAAGACAAGAGTATGATGTGCACAATAGGGCAATGGTGGGTACACTAGCTGAAGTGGCCAGGAGGGCTCATATAGGTAGGACAAAATTACTCATAATGGGGGATTTCAATCATAAAGTGATTGACTGGGAAAATCTAGAGCCACATGGGGGTCCAGAAACATGGAGGGCTAAGATGTAGGAGACTGTATTGGAGAACTTCATGCACCAGCATGTTAGGGATACAACCAGAGAGAGAGGAGAGGATGTTGCAGCGAGGCTGGATCTCATATTCACATTGAATAGCTCAGACATAGGGGATATCATACACGAAAGACCCCTTGGCGCTAGTGATCATCATGTCCTGAGTTTTGAATACCTTGTAGAGTTACAAATGGAGAATGCAACAGTGCGGGAACAACGAGAGAAGCCGAACTTCAGAAAAGGGGACTACATAGGAATGAGAAGTTTCTTGCATGAAGTGCAGTGGGAAAGAGAACTAGAGGGAAATACAGTAAACGAAATGATGGAACTAGTGACCACTAAGTGCAGGGAAGCAGAGGAGAAGTTCATACCAAAGGGTAACAGAAAAAAATAGTAAGACCAGAGTGAGCCCATGGTTTAACTGGAGGTGTAAAGAGGCTAAAGCCAAGTGTGCTAGAGCATGGAAAAGGTATAGAAGGCAAAGGACTCAAGAAAACAAGGAGTTGAGTAGAAGAACCAGAAACGAATCTGATGGGATAAGGAGAGAGGCCCAGAGGCAATACGAGAACGACATAGCATCAAAAGTCAAATCTGATCCAAAGTTGTTATACAGTCATATTAGGAGAAAAACAACAGTCAAGGACCAGGTAATCAGGCTGAAGAAAGAAGGAGGGAAGCTCACAAAGAATGACCAGGAAGTATGTGATGAACTAAACACAAGATTTAGAGAAGTATTTACGGTAGAGACAGGGATGCTTCCAGAAAATCGGGAGGTAGGGTGTACCAGCAGGTGCTGGACTTAATACACATAACCAAGGTAGAGGTGATGAAACTGCTAGGTGAACTAGATACATCAAAGGCGGTGGGCTCAGATAACATATCTCCTTGGATACTGAGAGAAGGAGCAGAGGCACTGTGTGCCGCTAGCAAAAATCTTCAGTAAATCTATCGAAACTGGACAATTGCCTGAGGCGTGGAAGACAGCAAATATAGTTCCAATTTTTAAGAAGGGAAACAGACAGGAAGCGTTAAACTATCGACCAGTGTCTCTGACTTGTATAGTATGTAAAGTAATGGAAAAGATCATCAGGAGAAGAGTTGTGGAACATATTGAAAAGATTGGGCTCATACATGACAATCAGCACGGCTTCAGAGATGGGAAAGCCGTGTCACAAATCTACTTGAGTTCAACGATAAGGTAACAGAAGTAAGACAGGAGAGAGAGGGATGGGTAGATTGCATCTTTTTGACTGTAAGAAGGCTTTGACACAGTACCACACAAGAGACTGGTGCAAAAATTAGAGGAGCAGGCAGGAATAATAGGGAAAGTACTGCAATGGATCAGGGAATACCTAACAGGAAGGAAACAACGAGTGTTGGTACGTGATGAAGAGTCAGAGTGCTCGCATGTGTCGAGTGGGGTTCCACAAGGGTCAGTCCTAGGTCCGGTGCTGTTTCTTATATATGTGAATGACATGATGGAAGGAATAAATTCAGAAGTGTCACTGTTCGCTGATGATGAGAAACTGATGAGGAGAATACAAGCGGACGAGGATCAGTTAAGATTACAAGGGGATCTGGACAGACTACAAGTCTGGTCAAACAAATGGCTCCTGGAGTTTAACCCCAGTAAGTGTAAGGTCATGAAGATTGGGAAGGACACAGAAGACCGCAGACGGCATACATGTTAGGGAATCAAAGGCTGCAAACGTCACTTAAAGAAACATGTCTCCTGAGGCACACGTCAATCAAATAACTGCTGCAGCATATGGGCGATTGGCAAACCTGAGATTAGCGTTTAGACATCTGAGTAAGGAGTCATTCATGACATTGTACACCGTCTATGTCAGGCCAATACTGGAGTATGCAGCACCAGTATGGAACCCTCAAATAGTCAAACACGTCAAGAAATTGGAGAAAGTGCAAAAATTTGCAACACGTTTAGTCCCGGAACTGAGAGGTATGTCTTATGAGGAGAGGTTAAGGGAATTCAACCTGATGACACTAGAGGATAGGAGGGACAGGGAAGACATGATAAAAACGTATAAAATACTAAGAGGAATTGACAAGGTGGACAGGGCTCGAATGTTTCAGAGATGGGATACAGGAACAAGGGGCCACAGTTGGAAGCTGAAAACCCAGATGAGTCATAGGGATGTTAGGAAGTATTTCTTTAGCCTTAGAGTTGTAAAGAAGTGGAATAATCTGGAGAGTGAAATAGTGGAAGCAAGTTCCATACATAGCTTTAAGAAGAGGTATGATAAAGCTTAAGGAGCAGGGAGAGAGTGAATTAGTATCGACCAGTGAAGAGGCGGGGGCCAGGAGCTATGACTCGACCCCTGCAACCACATATAGGTGAGCCACACACACACACACACACACACACAAACACAAACACACACATAGACTCAGGAGGAAGCTCTAATACAACCACCTTCAGATGTTCCCCAACCTGGACAACCCCAATGCAACCAAACAACCTAACCCAAAACACACATGCCATACCCAATGATTCCACCCACCTCATTACAAACTCCACCTTCACACCAACCACCCATAGTTCCCCATCAGATCTCCCACTTTCCCAACCCCAACATACCCCCCAGACTACGGTTTTAGAAAAGAAGTTAAATGGTTTGGTATACAAATGCAGATGGTATAACAAATAAATGTGAGGAGTGGCATGAAAGAATAAAGGAGACATCCCCAGACATAATAGCACTCACAGAAACGAAACTCACCAGGATGATAACAGATGCAATCTTTCCACCCGGATATCAAATCCTCAGGAAAGATAGAGGGAGCAGAGGGGGAGGAGGAGTTGCACTGCTTATTAAGAACAGGTGGGGATTTGAGGAAGTGGGAGGAATGGATGGAATGGGTGAAAGGGACTACATAGTAGGAACAATTCAGTCTGAGGGCCATAAGGTGGTAATTGCTGTAATGTACAACTCGCCACAGAACTGCAGGAGGCCAAGAGAAAAATACGACGAGAGCAACAGAGCAATGGTAGACACACTAGCCGAGGTAGCCAGAAGAGCCCACATGGGGAGGCAAATTACTAGTTATGGGTGATTTCAATCACAAAGAGATTGATTGGGAAAACCTAGAGTCCCACGGGGGTCCTGAATCATGGAGAGCCAAGATGATGGATGTGGTACTGGAAAACCTCATGCATCAACATGTTAGAGACACTACCAGAGAGAGAGGTGGGGATGATCCAGCAAGACTAGACCTAGTATTCACCTTGAGTAGTTCGGACATCGAGGATATCACATATGAAAGGCCCCTTGGAGCTAGTGATCATTTGGTTCTGTGTTTTGATTATATAGTTGAGCTACAAGTGGAGAGGGAGCAGGAATAGGAAGGAGAAACGAAACTACAAAAGGGGGACTACACAGGCATGAGGAACTTCCTACAAGACGTTCAGTGGGAGAGAGAATTGCAGGAAAACCAGTAAAAGAAATGATGGAATATGTGACAACCAAATGCAAAGAGGCAGAGGAGAGGTTTCTCCCAAGGGAAACAGAAGTAATGGGAAGACCAGAACGAGTCCTTGGTTCACCCAGAGGTGTAGGGAGGCAAAAGTAAGTGTAATAGAGAATGGAAAAAGTACAGAAGACAAAGGACCCAGGAAAATAAAGAGATTAGCCGAAGAACCAGAAACGAATATGCACAGGTAAGAAGGAGGCTCAGCGACAATATGAAAATGATATAGCATCAAAAGTCAAGTCTGACCCGAAGCTGTTGTATAGCCACATCAGGAGGAAAACAACAGTCAAGGACCAGGTAATGAGGCTGAGAAAGTAAGGTGGGGAGTTCACAATAAACGACCAAGAGGTATGTGAGGAGCTCAACATGAGATTTAAAGAAGTATTTACACAGGAGACAGGAAGGACTCCAGAATTCAGAATAGGGAGGTATACCAACAAGTGCTGGATGAAATACACACAACCGAGGAGGAGGTGAAGAAGCTGCTATGTGAACTCGATACCTCAAAGCGGGGACCGGACAACATTTCTCCGTGGGTCCTTAGAGAGGGAGCAGAGATGTTGTGTGTGCCACTAACACAAATCTTCAACACATCCATTGAAACTGGGCAACTACCTGAGGCGTGGAAGATGGCAAATGTAGTCCCAATTTTTAAGAAAGGAGACAGACACGAGGCATTAAACTACAGACCTGTGTCACTGACGTGTATAGTATGCAAAGTCATGGAGAAGATCATCAGGAGGAGAGTGGTGGAGCACCTAGAAAGACACAAGCTTATAAACGACAACCAGCACGGTTTCAGGGAAGGAAAATCCTGTGTCACAAACCTACTGGAGTTTTATGACAAGGTAACAGAAGTAAGACACGAGAGAGAGGGGTGGATAGACTGCATTTTTTTGGACTGCAAGAAGGCATTCGACACAGTTCCTCACAAGAGATTAATGCAAAAGCTAGAGGATCAGGCACACGTAACAGGAAAAGCACTGCAATGGATCAGAGAATATCTGACAGGGAGGCAACAACGAGTCATGATACGTGACGAGATGTCAGAGTGGGCACCTGTGACGAGTGGAGTTCCACAAGGGTCAGTCCTAGGACTTGTACTGTTTTTGGTATATGTGAATGACATAACGGAAGAGGTAGACTCAGAAGTGTCCCTGTTTGCAGATGATGTGAAGTTAATGAGAAGAATCAAATCAATCGAGGATCAGGCAGGACTACAAAGAGACCTGGACAGGCTGCAAGCCTGGTCCAGTAACTGGCTCCTTGAATTTAACCCTGTCAAATGTAAAGTCATGAATATCGGGGAAGGGCAAATAAGACCGCAGACAGAGTATAGTCTAGGTGGCCAAAGACTGCAAACCTCACTCAAAGAAAAAGATCTTGGGGTGAGTATAATACCGAGCACATCTCCTGAGGCACACATCAATCAGATAACTGCTGCAGCATACGGGCGGCTGGCAAACCTAAGAATAGTGTTCCAATACCTCACTAAGGAATCATTCAAGACTCTGTATACCATATACGTCAGACCCATACTGGAGTATGCAGCACCAGTTTGGAACCCACACCTGGTCAAGCACGTCAAGAAATTAGAGAAAGTGCAAAGGTTTGCAACAAGACTAGTCCCAGAGCTAAGGGATTGTCCTACGAAGAAAGGTTAAGGGAAATCGGCCTGACGACACTAGAGGACAGGAGGGTTAGGGAGACATGATAACGACATATAAAATACTGCAGGAATAGATAAGTGGACAGAGACAAGATGTTAGAGAGGGGACACAGAAACAAGGGGTCACAATTGGAAGTTGAAGACTCTATGAGTCAAAGGGATGTTAGGAAGTATTTCTTCAGTCATAGAGTTGTCAGGAAGTGGAATAGCTTAGAAAGCGACATAGTGGAGGCAGGAACCATACATAGTTTTAAGACTAGGTTTGATAAAGCTCATGGAGCAGGAGAGAGAGGACCTAGTATCAATCAGTGAAGAGGCGGGGCCAGGAGCTATGACTCGACCCTGCAACCACAAATAGGTGAGTACAAATAGGTGAGTACATACACACACACACACACAAACACATTACACACACACACATACATACACACACACACACACGCACACACACACACACAAGAGAGAGAAGGTGGTTGATTGCATTTTCCTGGACTGCAGGAAGGCCTTTGACACAGTTCCTCACATGAGATTAGTAAAGAAGTTGGAAGAACAAGCATGTATAACAGGAAGGGCACTGGAATGGATCAGGGAATACCTCACAGGAGGCAACAACGGGTCATGGTGCGTGATGAGGTATCACAGTGGGCGCCAGGACAAGCGCGTACCGCAGGGGTCAGTCCTAGGACCAGTGTTATTCTTGGTATATGTAAACGACATGACGGATGGGATAGACTCAGAAGTGTCTGTTCGCAGATGATGTGAAATTAATGAGGAGAATCACATCGGAAGAGGACCAAGCAGGACTTCAAACAGACCTGGACAAGCTTGACATCTGGTCTAGCAACTGGCTTCTCGAATTCAATCCCACCAAATGCAAAGTCATGAAGATCGGAGAAGGACAAAGAAGACCGCTGACAGAGTACAGGCTAGGTGGACAAGGGCTACAAACCTCGGCAAAGGAGAAAGACCTGGGGTGAGTATAACGCCAAGTACGCCTCCGGAGGCTCACATCAACCAGATAACTGAGGCAGCATATGGGCGACTGGCAAACCTAAGATTAGCGTCCGTACCTAAACAAGGAATCGTTCAAGACACTGTACACCGTGTACGTCAGGCCCATACTAGAATATGCAGCACCAGTCTGGAACCCACACCTGGTCAAGCACGTAAAGAAACTAGAGAAAGTGCAAAGGTTTGCACAAGGTTGAGGGAAAGGACTAACAACACTGGAGGAAAGAAGGGTCAGAGGAGACATGATAACGACATACAAAATACTGCGGGAATCGACAAGGTAGACAGGGACAGGATGTTCCAGAGAGGGAACACAGAAACAAGGGGACACAACTGGAAGCTGAAGACTCAGATGAGTCAAAGGGATGCTAGGAAGCATTTCTTCAGCCACAGAGTAGTCAGGGAAGTGGAATAGTCTAGAGAAAGATATAGTGGAGGCAGGAACCATACATAGTTTTAAGACGAGGTATGATAGAGCTCATGGAGCAGGGAGAGCAGAGACCCAGTAGCGGACAGCGAAGAGGCGGGGCCAGGAGCTGAGTCTCGACCCCTGCAACTACAATTAGGTGAGTACAATTAGGTGAGTACACATACACACAACATACACACACACACACACACACACACACACACACACAAACACACACACACACGCACAGCTATGTCTCGACCCCGCAACCACAACTAGGTGAGTACAACTAGGTGAGTACACACACATTCACACACACACACACATACATACACACACCTACACACACACACACATACACACACATACATACACACACATACACAGACACACACATACACACACATACACACACACATACATACACACACATACACACACACATACACACACACATACACAGCGGGGTCCCACAGGGGTCAATCCTAGGACCAGTGCTATTTTTGGTATATGTGAATGACATGATGGAAGGATAGACTCAGAAGTGTCCCTGTTCGCAGATGATGTGAAGTTAATGAGAGAGAATTAAATCAGATGAGGATCAGGCAGGACTACAAAGAGACCTGGACAAGCTGGACACTTGGTCCAGCAACTGGCTTCTCGAATTTAACCCTGCCAAATGTAAAGTCATGAAGATCGGGAAGGCAAAGAAGACCGCAGACAGAGTATAGGCTAGGTGGCCAAAGACTGCAAACCTCACTCATGGAGAAAGATCTTGGGGTGAGTATAACACCGAGCACGCCTCCGGAAGCACACATCAACCAGATAATTGGTGCAGCATATGGGCGCCTGGCAAACCTGAGAATAGCGTTCCGATACCTTAGTAAGGAATCGTTCAAGAAACTGTACACTGTGTACGCATGACTATATTGGAGTATGCAGCACCAGTTTGGAACCCACACCTGGTCAAGCACATCAATAAATTAGTGAAAGTGCAAAGGTTTGCAACAAGGTTAGTTCCAGAGCTAAGGGAATGTGCTATGAAGAAAGTTTAAGGGAAATCGGCCTGACGACACTGGAGGACAGAAGGGTTAGGAAGACATCATAACGACATGCAAAATACTGGGTGAATAGATAATGGACAGAGACAGGATGTTCCAGAGAGGGGACACAGAAACAACGGTCACAATTGAAGTTGAAGACTCAGAAGAGTGAAAGGGATGTTAGGAAGTATTTCTTCAGTCATAGAATTGTCAGGAAGTGAAATAGTCTAGCAAGTGATGTAGTGGAGGCAGGAACCATACAAGCTTTAAGACGAGGTATGAAAAAGCTCATGGAGTAGAGAGAGAATCTTGTAGCGGTCAGTGAAGAGGCGGGGCCAGAGCTAAGTCTCGACCCCTGTAATCACAATTAGGTGAGTACACATACACACACACACTTACACACACATACACACACACATACACACACATACACACACACACACATACACTCACACACACATGACGTGAGGACGGGATAGACTCAGAAGTGTCTCTGTTCGCAGATGATGTGAAATTAATGAGGAGAATCACATCGGAAGAGGACCAAGCAGGACTTCAAACAGACCTGGACAAGCTTGACTTTGGTCTAGCAAATGGCTTCTCAATTCAATCCCACCAAATGCAAAGTCATGAAGATCGGAGAAGGGCAAAGAAGACCGCTGACAGAGTACAGGCTAGGCGGACAAAGGCTACAAACCTCGGAAAAGGAGAAAGACCTTGGGGTGAGTATAACGCCAAGCACGTCTCCGGAGGCACACATCAACCAGATAACTGCGGCAGATATGGGCGACTGGCAAACCTAAGATTAGCGTTCCGTACCTTAACAAGGACTCGTTAAGACACTGTACACCGTGACATCAGGCCCATACTAGAATATGCAGCACCAGTCTGGAACCCACACCTGGTCAATCACATAAAGAAACTAGGAAAGTGCAAAGGTTTGCGACAAGGTTAGTTCCACAACTCAGGGTCTGTCCTATGAAGAAAGGCTGAGGGAAATAGGATTAACAACACTGGAGGAAAGAAGGGTCAGAGGAGACATGATAACGACATACAAAATACTGCGGGAATCGACAAGGTAGACAGTGACAGGATGTTCCAGAGAGGGAACACATAAACAAGGGGACACAACTGGAAGCTGAAGACTCAGATGAGTCAAAGGGATGTTAGGAAGCATTTCTTCAGCCACAGAGTAGTCAGGAAGTGGAATAGTCTAGAGAAAGACATAGTGGAGGCAGGAACCATACACAGTTTTAGGACGAGGTATGAAAAGCTCATGGAGCGGGGAGAGCAGATACCTAGTAGCGGGCAGCACAGAGGCGGGCCAGGAGCTGCAACCACAATTAGGTGAGTACAATTAGGTGAGTACACACATACACACACACATACGCCACACACACATACACACACGGGGTCAGGAGCTATGACTCGACCCCTGCAACCATATATAGGTGAGTAGGTGAGTACACAACAGCACACACACACACACACACACAATTGGAAGTCGAAGACTCAGATTAGTCACAGAGATTTTTGGGAAGTATTTCTTCAGTCATAGAGTTGTCAGAAAGTGGAATAGTCTGGAAAGTGATGTAGTAGAGGCAGGATCCATTTATAGCTTTAAAAAGAGGTATGATAAAGCTCATGGAGCAGGGAGAGAGAGGGCGTAGCGACCAGTGAAGAGGCGGGGCCAGGACAGTGGTTCGACCCCTGCAACCACAATTAGTGAGTACAAGCGGGCACGTAAACTGCAACATATAATACTCTCATGATTAATCATATACCCACACAATTGATCATATACCCACACAGTTGATCATATACCCACACAGTGACCATATACCCACACAATTGATCATATACCCACACAATTGATCATATACCCACACAGTTGATCATATACCCACACAATTGATCATATACCCACACAGTTGATCATATACCCACACAGTTGATCATATACCCACACAATTGATCATATACCCACACAATTGATCATATACCCACGCAGTTGATCGTATACCCACACAGTTGATCGTATACCCACACAGTTGATCATATACCCACACAATTGAGCATATACCCACACAGTTGATCATATACCCACACAGTTGATCATATACCCAAAAGTTTGATCGTATACCCACACAGTTGATCGTATACCCACACAGTTGATCATATACCCACACAGTTGATCATATACCCACTCAGTTGATCATATACCCACACAGTTGATCATATACCCACACGACTGATCATATTCCCACACAACTGATTAAACACCTACACGAATGACCGTGTAAAGATGGTGATGATATTTAAACTTCCAATACGTTTTTGATTTCATAGAAATGAAAAATGGAACATTATAGACAAGAATAACAGACATAACAACAGTACAAGCATTTAAAATTGGATTGGAAGCATTGAAAATTGGGTTGGGCAAATATTCTGTTAGTGGAATGGATTGTGAAGAGGTTGCCCAGTATGGGCCAACAGGCCTTTCTTATGTTCTTATGAAATATTTGTCGACTTGAAGGTTCCTTTGTTTATCTGACTATGAATCTCTCAACACAGAGAACTTTGTCCCAATATAAGATTCTTCTGCAATCAAAGCCTTTGTATTCCTAATAGTTTAATTTTTGCAAGGCACTGAGGCCCTAATATTAGTATGCATTTTGGTATTGTATCTACAGTATCTGATTTCTCAAGGAAAGTTCCTTGATGCCAGAGAAGGCCTCTTGGTTTAAGGAATGAAACCTGACTTCCCTTTCTTGGATTAGTCCTGATTACCTCTTTATTTTCCCTATGGGTGTATTATTTCTACGGATTTTGCGATCCCTCCATGAAGGTAATGACATTAATAAGAATAATCTACTGTTTCTGATTGTCAGCATAATGTCAACAGCACTCACTGTGACTGTGACTGTGACGGTCACTGTCACTATCATACGGAATTTCTTCTGTTAAAAGCATAAATCTTATCGAATATGAATGTTCTAACCCTGTTTTAATATCGACATCTTTTACTTCATAATGTAGTTATTAGACTCTTAAGGAAACACTGAACATCTAAGGTTATTCGACGAATTCAAGGTAATCAAGTTTGACTCTAAGAAAAGGAGGCTAGTTTAAACTCCTTGGATACACAGCACCTTACTAGCATCAAGGCACCTTACTAGCATCAAGGCACCTTACTAGCATCAAGGCACCTTACTAGCATCAAGGCACCTTACTAGCATCAAGGCACCTTACTAGCATCAAGGCACTTACTAGCATCAAGGCACCTTACTAGCATCAAGGTTCCTTACTAGCATCAAGGTTCCTTACTAGCATCAAGGTACCTTACTAGCATCAAGGCGCCTTACTAGCATCAAGGCATCTTCCTAGCATCAAGGCACCTTACTAGCATCAAGGCACCTACTGTTGTTTCTTGACAGGAAAACACTAAAACAATGTTTAAAAAAAACAGAGCTTTACCTGATTTAAAAAAAAATGAATGAAGGTTTACGTAAATAAAAATGTGATAAATTAGTTAAAATGTGATTCCCTTAAGATCTCAACTTCATCATAAAAGTCCCAGAACTTTATCAATATTTTTATGTTCGAAATGTGTCCATTTTCGATGTTTTGTAGTAACAAGCTTTTGTTTTGGTTTATAAAATTTGATATGCAAAAAGTAAGAAAATAAGCTAATTATTTTCCATAAACAAATTAATTTAACAATTTAAAGTTAATTATGAAGGAGGGCAAGACAACATGAGGTGTAACCAGCCTGGCATTTTCTTTGGAAGTTTACATAAAATATTATAGTAATATGAAATGCCAGACATTTGTGTTAATTTTTTAAAAAGACTTAAATAGAATTGCACCAAATTAGAAAGAGGTATGATACTAAAGATGTGAATTACATAGTTCAAAATTATTTAAATTTGCGTAAACTTTAGTATTTCACATAAAACGCATAAAGTTTTAATAAATAAGATAATATTGTTGGATAGTGAATATCCAAGAACCCGTAAATCTGAAACCTAATGAATCCCAGAAGTGAGAGCTCACTCAGCTAAAATTTGAGATAAATCATATTAATTATAATAATAATATAAAAGACTCAAGAGCTATAAATCAACAGTCACTTGAAAAGATCTTTCAGCTAAACATCAAGAGTGTAAAAATGCAAATTTTATTAATCAAATTGTTTTGGGTGAAATAACTAGAGTAATTCTCCTCTGATCAGAACTATGTCGCAAACTTATGTTCCCTAAGCTTAAATGTTATGTTCCCTAAGCTTAAATGTTATGTCCTGCTTAAATTAAATTATTTACATAAATACTAAACCTTAAATGCGTGGGAATCTTAGAGAAAAGTTTGGATTTATATTGTCTTGTGTATGTACTTTACTTATTGAATTTAAAATGTGGCACATACGATGATTTATGATTGCTACATCTGACTGACTTCACCATTAATACTGAACGTGGTTATAGAAATTTGTTCGAGCAAATACTTAATTCTTAAAAGAAAAAAACAAACACACACACACACACACACACACACACACACACACACACACACACACACACCTCCATGGCTCGTTGTACAGTTCAGGCCTGCCACACAAGGGCTTCTAGTTCAGATTCACGTCCATTATTTTTTAAAATTTTGGGAAGGTTCCCCAGCACCGGCTGTACAGTTACGTTTAACTGTCAACTACACTACACTAAACACTATGTTCTTTTTGTGAAGAAGTGACTAACTTGAGACTTGTGGTTAAGACAAAGAAGATATTCTTATCATAAAGTGAGCCCAATAGAAAAGAAACGAAGAGGTAGTACCCAGCAGTACCTAGAGGGGGCCACGCCAGAGAATACCCACAGCAGACATCGAATGTAATGCATAAATTCCTAGTGGGTTGCAGGTTGCAGGTTTCTGGCCCTGAGTGCTGAAGCGTGGACAAATCCCTGCTCATAGGAGCTGAATTCATAGTATAGTTCATAGTTCGAAGACAAGTCAGGCAGGGCTACCAACCAAATGACACACGTGTACGCACGCCACACACACATACACTTGAAGTAGTCAGGATATAGACATAGTACCATACAATTGTTCGAGTAGTAGCAACAATATTATTACCAGTTTATAAAGCAACTTTTAGTAG